>JASGAU010411818.1:0-28886 GCA_030220045.1 Australoheros facetus
TAACATTTGTCCATGGAACAATAAAAAACTATACGAGAGAGCGTTGTGAACAAAAACACCAAATGTCTACTATTCCAAACAGCAAGAGGCCTGGGCCAAGCCGGAATTGAACCCAGACCTTCTAGGTGGCATTCTACCTGTGAGGTAGCACTGCTAACCATCACGCCAGCATGCAGCTGTGCATTAATCCAATCTGTTAAAACTGGTATAAACTACATTTTTAGCAGGTGCAAAACTTGATGATATTAAGTTGTTTGAACTCAAACACATGAGTACAATAAGATAGACCATCAAAAAGTACAGTCTACTCAGCATTAACAAGTAATGTTCACATTCTAGGCAATTTTAAGTAATATGAACTCAATATTTTTAAGTGGAATCAAAATCTGGGTTTACAGTGTTCATCAGCTCTCAGAAAGCACCTGGATTAAAGGTAACTCAGAGTCAGACTGAACTTGATTGAGGGCTTTCACTTCTGGCACATGACAATTTTCTGACATGAAGAAATACAGTTATCAAAGACATTCAGTGGAGAGAATGAATAAAGAAGAGGACTGCAGTCATTTTTAGGTGGAATTTGTACTGATGGTGCTACAGTACAAGTAGCCCAGTATTGACTCATTTGTATGACCTGTATTTTACTGTTTTCTCCTATTTCTAGTAGAGCTACAATGATCAGTTTCATGGTTCAAGACCACCCGTGGAACATTGGTTGGCAGCTTTTTGGAACCTACTGTAGCTGTGGTGTGTGTGTACAGGATCCCCACAAATGAAATCTTGTTTGCTCACAAAGCCAAGTGTAGTCAATATCATCCAGATTACAGTTGCTTGAACAGGCCTTCATGCCTCACACAAATTGATGCTTTCTTTGCTGGTCACCTGCTGCATTACATCACAGTGACAACGCCTGTCATTTCTCCTCCACACATCTCGTCTAGGAGCCTCTGCGAATAAAGAAGATGAGAAAAATTCAGAGCAGCAAAAAAAAGAAAAAAAAACTGCTTGATGATGACACATCAAAAGGAGACACAACACATTTACAGGCTTATGTATTTTGCAGTGTTATGCAGACTCTCACACTGCGCTAGGAATTGGAAAAACAAAAGCTGTATTAATTTCACTTACAGTGAATAAAATTATAGTTCGGGGGCAGCCATGCATGACAGTAGTTGTCAGAATCGCACAGATTTAAAATGACCTCATCCATTTTTCGGAGAACTTTATCTTAAAGGTTCCTGTTTGCAGTGTAATGTGCCACTAATGTGAACATGACTTCTAACAGGTAAAGTCAGAAAAACAGCAACATCCTGTCCAAGGATGGAAGTCCAGCTCTCTGGTCTTATCCACATTCACAAGCAGATGATTCCTCCCAGACCGGTCTACAAATCTACTAGACATCTACTAGTGCTCCACAGTCCTCCTCCTGCCCATCAATAATACATCCTACCAGTGCACAATTCAAATATTTCTGCAGGTGGCATGACCCCGAGTTGTACTTAAAGTTTGAGGTGTACAAGGTGAACAGGAATGGAGAAAGCACAGTCCCTTGTGGCGCTCCTAAAATGCACGTCACCAAATCAGACAGTTTGTATGCACAGCTCTCAGGCCACATAAAGAGAAGGATTATGGTTCTACAGAGATCCTTTTTTTGCATGCAGCCTTCCAACAAGTCAATAACAGCTAGCCCATGGGCGATATGTTAGAAAAAAGTTTCAAAACTTTGTAGGAGAGAGTGGAGTTCAACACAAAGAGTAGAAGAGCAGAAAAAACCCTGTCAAAGTTTTGTTTTGAACAAAAAGGATGGCCCGAGAACCACAGAGCAACAGGCAGTTTTAAACACTTGATTTAATGCCGCTACAAAGACAGTCTCTGTATATTACCACTTCTGGCTCGTCTGTTTCGAAGGGTAAGCCAAAGACCCAACAACAGTACAACATTTTATTCCCCAAGTTGCAGCAGAGAGCTGCAGCGTCGATGTAGATTTGCACAGCTTAGGGTAGCACCAAAGACCAAAATATCAGATGTTTCTGGGTGAGGTTCTGCAGGGCCACATTGTTTCTATATATTTTTTAATGTAACAAATCATTTATTTTTGCAGATAATAATCTGATGTAACAGTGAATCTTAAACTATAAGTATCTTAACAGATTTGAATGTGTGCTATGATATGAGTGATATGATAATTGATATGAAAAAAAAGGAGCATGTTATTGTTTAAGAGAACTGCTGCAGATGAATTATGTAAACTGCCCCCCCATGGGCTCTGCATCCTTGTCCCTGCTGCAGTTCTTGCTGCTGACCATGAGGCTTACCCCACAGTGTGAAAATCTGTGGATTTGTGAAATGATGTATGAGAGCAAAGTGTACCAAGCATCATTATAGAAACTGGCGTTCAGCCGTTTTCCATTCCCACATTTGCATTCTTATCTGTAACTTTGTATCAAAATGTGTCTTTTCATGTGGCGCTAGCACAGACACATCAATAATACACACGCTCTGCTTTGATTTCTGCATGCTTCCAACATTGCAGAGGAATCAAACCGAACTGATGCAACCTTGTCTGAAAATCTAGTTAGTGGTCCTGCACAACAAAATAAGAGTCAAAATGGTTGCTTAGCAACAGATATATCACTCTGGCCTTCCTCCAGCAGCAGATGCTGTTGGAGGATGTTTTTCAAGCCATCATAGGAAATCACAAGTTGAAATGACTCAGGTTGGCTCTTGTCAGTCAATCGAGATACGAAAAATTTGAACCGTGTGAGAAATTTTGCGTTGTGATTTGGGAGGTCAGAGGTCAACAGCTGAACATTAGGCACGGAACTGAATGGGATATCAGCTTCTCTTTAGACTTTGAAATAGCAAGAAGGCTTTCACTTTCAAAGCAGGGTAGCTGCTTCCACAACTGTCCTTTGTTTGCTACCAAAAATCAATTTCTATTTAGAGCTATGCATGAATTCCACCAGACCTGTTGTGCTCCGTCTCCTGCGGTTTCATCTTTTATTCAAACAAATTATCGCCCACTAGCAGTCAGTACTTCTACTGTCCATGTGATGGCGCCATTGCTTCATGTTTACACAGATCCCGCACAGAGCACATATGAGAAAATAACCATCCTTACATCAGCATGGTAATGACGGGAGTTTCTAAATACGGGCTTCAATATGTACCCTTACAGTGTAGCATGAGCACTTAGGCTAGTTGATCCTTTGATGTCCCAGAAATAGGCTTGGAAGCAGGTACAATTAGGGCTTTAGAGAGGCAGCGAGAGAGTACCTTTCCCCCATCAAAGCATGCACGCTCCTCTTTGTAATGGAAACACCAGATGAGAGCTGCGCTGAAGGAGTCCGTCCACGAGTTTTCATGTTTGAAAGGCAAATCCAAAAATATGCCGCACAGCGTACACAATGCTGGAGTTTCAGGGTAGTTGGTACAATAAATTTTAAAAAAAGGAAAAGTGTGACATGATAAGCTGCAACAATAAACCTTTATCCACAATTCACAAACTAAAAGAAAAACTGAGAGAGAACATGAATCTGTTCTACAGTTAGATTTCTATCTAACTGTAGAACAGATTCAGATGTAATGGCACGAAGACCGAGCTGAAAACCATACCAGTGTTTCTGCACGGTTGAGTTTCTTCTCAGTGAATCACTGATGTGATGCCTTTAAATGTTTTGTCTGCATTTCCCTCCACGGGCAGCCAGGTTTCCATTTAACTACATGCAGTCCAATGTGGCATGAACCATCAGTGAGTAAGAAGTCTGCAGAGGCTCATGTGAATGACTAGCTCAAATAAATAAGGTGTGGACCAAACAATGAATCAACATAACAGGAATCCTGTTACTGTCATCTTTGGTTGTTAGTGTACCGGACTAACACATTCCATCAGTTACTAGATACCTAGATACATATGAGTCAATGCCTTTATTTCATCTGTGATGGATTACACAGCTTTTCAACATCCTTGCTGTCATACCCATAAAGTAATGACACAATGGCTTCCTGAAACAAATGTGAGAATACAGGCAGGAACCCCAAACTCAGCAGCAGTTCTTCGTTTTCATAAAAGCCATCTTCTTAATATTTCTCTCATTTTCTGAAGTAGCGTACCAAACATCCTGCAACCCTGAATTAGAAAAGCTGTTGACAAAATGAATGGATGGTTGTACTAAAAATGCATATTTCCATGTTATGCAACTTCTTTTTACTTACATAAGCTTGCCAGCCATTTTATTAGATACACCTTGCTAGTATTGGATTGAGCCACCTTTTGTCTCCAGAACTGCCTTAATTCTTTGTAGCATAGTTGCTGGAAACATTCCTCAGAGATTTTGGTCTATATTGACATCATACAGTAGCATCACACAGTTGCTGCAGATTTGTCACACAACATACAGTACCAAAGGTGCTTTGCTGGACTGGAATCTGGTGAATGTGGAAGCCCTTTGAGTACAGTGACCTTACTGTCATGCTCAGCAAACAAGGTTGCGATAATTTGAGCTTTGTGACATGGTAGCATTATCCTGCTGGAAGACGGGTACACTGTGGTCATAAAGGGATACACATGGTCAGCAACAATACTCAGGCTGTGGCATTTAAATGATGCTCAGTTGATACTAAGGGACAATATCTCCCACACACTATTACAACACCAGCACCAGCCTGAGCTGCTGATACAAATTACTATGGATTCATTCTGACCCTACCATCCAAATACTGCAGCAGAAATCGAGACTCAGCAAATGCGGCAACAATTTGCCAGTCTTCTATTGTCCAGTTTTGATGAGCCTGTGCGTATTGCAGCTTCAGTTTCCTGTTCTTAGTGGCACCCGTTGTGGTCTTCTGCTGCTGTAGCCCATCTGCCTTAAACTTTGATGTATTGTGCTTTCAGAGATGCTCTTCTGCATATCATGGTTGTAACGAGTAGCTATTTGAGTTACCGTTGCCTTCTTGTCAGCTTGAAGCAGTCTGGCCATTCTCCTCTGTGCTCTGGCATCAACAAGGTATTTTCACACAGACAACTGCTGCTCACTGGATATTTCTCTGTAAAACCCTATAGATGTTTTCTGGGAAAATCCAAGGATATCAGCAGTTTCTGAAGCACTGAGATCAGTCTGCCTGACACCAACAACCATGCCACATTCAAAGTCACTTAAATCATCTTTCTGCCCCATTCTGATGCGCGGCTTGAACTTCGGCAGGTCGTCTTGTCCATGCTTATGTGCCTAAATGCGCTGAGCTGCTGCCATATGATGGGCTAATTAGACATTTGCATCAATGAGCAGCCAGACATACAAATTAGGTCAAACCAAATCAACTAAAATATTAAAATCCTACATTCATAATAATGGTGATATTTTTTTTTACAGTATATAGTGAAATAATAAATCTGATAGGGTTATTCTCTTTATTATTCTTTCAGGAGCTCCTTTTCTTTTTTTGTCTGTGTCAGCTGAAAAATACAACCACAACAGAAAAGATATCACATTTACAGACATTACATACATTTAACAACAAGGTTTCCCACAACAACAAAAGTAGTAGCACCAAAAAAAATCAAAGCACAAGTACATACAAGTGACGGCTTTTGGAGCAGACTGGTAAATCCGCCCGTTTAAGCCTATCCAGTCTAAGTAATCTTCCATGTATGTAATTTTTTTATTTCACTTTTTTAAAATTGTTCTGCCAACTCTTGGCAACAAGGGAACAAAAAGAACTCGCATCAAAAAGGAATTATATTTTTACCAAAAAAGTCTATTTTGCTTTTCTCTAAAACCCAGGGTTAGATTCAGAGTCATCACCAGCAATGACTTAGACCTCACTGTAATCCCAATTAGCAGCAGAAGCAGAGCATTTGTGTTCATTGTAAAATGATCCCATACTTGAAAAATGAATACAAATAATAAATCAATCAGATGAACACAGTAACTCCTCCACGAACAGCTGCAGCAACCGAGCTTTTATACATGAAATCAGAATACAACCAGTTGGCAACTAGTTTATTCGAGTCCCTCTTGCAAAGAAACATGTTGCAGACAAGTCGGTGCAGACTGACTCAGATTGATTGTAACATGTTGGCACTCTGTCTGCATCCATAAATTAGAAAACAATTATTTGCAAATGTTCACCAATCTGTCTGAGAGTGATTGCACTCAGTTAATTAGACCTCAGCTGTTTGGAGAAAGGTTGCCTCCCACCAGGTGACCTGTGCAATCTCCTTGCAATCAAAGCAGTCACCTAGTTGGTTGCAAGGAGGTTGCCATCCTATTTGTACTCTACTGTGACTGAGCCAGAATGCAGTTATACTTTACTGGGTGAGAAGTAAAGTAAAGTCTAACTTTACTTTACTTTTCACCCAGTAAAAGTAAAAGAAAAAAAAATATTTTAATAATTCACAACTTCTTCTTCCTTCGTATTTACACTCTTGTTTAGCTACTTAGGTTGAGGTTGTCAGTATGTCAGTCTCTTTATATCCACTTTAAATTAAAATGTCCAGACACAATTATTCCTCTTACAGACACCAGTGGTTTCCCAGATTTCAGTAAACAAGTTTTCCTAATTAACAAGTGAATAATAGAACTGATCATTAAGGGTGTGTTTATTATACATAGTATGAAAATATAAGAAAGTAATTATAGAAAATCAAACTGCTAGTCACTTTGGATAATTAAGAAGGCCCAGTTTCTAAAGACAATTAGAAAAATGAAATTTGACATAAAAATATTTATAAATAACTTCAGTTGTTTGTCTGAGCAGGGATGTTTTTAAGCTGAACTTGCACCTTGCAAGCAGTATACTGTATTTATATGGGCTTTGCATCTAATCAGGTGGTGTATATGCTACCCCGGCAGCAATTTAGCTGCCCTTAGATAGCATTCGATAAAAAACTATGACAAGGTAAAGTCTGCAAAGTTGTCTGAGCCCGTGTGGGCTGCCTTAATTAGGTTTATAAATCTGGCCAAAACCTATGCAGTAGCTGCGAGTTCTACTCAGACTGTGACTTGACATATTCCAGTTTTTACCCCAAATCACCAGGGGCATCTCTCGGAGAACATAATCCTTAATGCCCCAATTCATCAACACTGTAACACAACGACACGATGAAGACTAAAGAAAAAAACAACATACAGCAGCGAGAGTGCAAACTTTCATGTTGTTAAAAGTCTGAGCTTATCCATTTGGCATCAAGGCCCTTTTGCTCTGCACTCACATTAGTCCAATCCCTTATCGCTCTCACGGTCCAGACACACTCAGATCTGGGCAGCGGAGGGAACATTGAGTTTTATATAAATCAATACTATGTCCCCAACACTTTGCTGCTCCTGGCACCCCAGGGAAGATTATAAAGCACTTGGCGAGACCATCTCTCCCCCATCATTTCTTTCTGAGGTGGGAACTAAGAGCTGAATTGAAGAATGATTTTTTTTTTTGGTGGGGGGCACAAAGACAAACAATGATGGTTCTCTGCGGGGGTAATCTGAGGTCAGCTCCATTTTCATTACAGTCAGTTCCCAACTGCTGGACACATTGTTATGACCAAATCTTGTTGTTGAAGTCATGAAATTGTTGCTTCTTGAGTCATTTGTGATTTTAAAAGTTGAACTTAGTGCAGTCTTGCCCTCACAGTTAGCGCAGTTGGACCAGTCAGCGGTCTCTCAAGCTTTAATGTCAGTGAATAAGGTAACATGCTGTTATTGAAATCTTAGCTGAAAATACTATTCACAAGACTCAAGGCTAACAAGTAGTGAGCTTAGGAAGCTTTTCAATTCGACAGGTATTCAGACTTTGGGGAGATGGGAACAGGTTGGATTAGATGGGATAGTCTGTTGCCTAAGCAACTGCTACACTCCGCTGTGTTCGGAGAGGTTGCTTTATCTGTGAGGATTACACTGGGTGCGGAGAAAGGGGGGAAAAAAAAAGATGATGAAGAAGAAAAAAGCCGTTTGCCTGGAGTCAAACAGTTCAGATCCGAGGCCAAAAGCTGTGTCAGTGCGAGGCTAAATCCTCACTTGGTTTAAACAACAGACAAAAGATCAGAATCTGTCAACAAGGCGCAAAAAAACAAAGTCGAACAAACCAAAGAAAAGGTGACAAGGAAGAGAGGGGAAAGATAAGCGGAAAATGAGGCTGATGTATGCTAAGTCCACTCCAGACAAAAATTATCCTGAAACAGCGGCACTGCGTACCTAAGCTCTCGGGTGAAACGCAACTGGATTAGATTTTTTTTTCCTTTTAGCTGGCAAACAGTGAAGCCACATGGGATGTGTCACAATCCGTAACAGCTCAGAGAGGTGACACTTGTTAAAATTATTTATTTACGTCTTTATGTCATTGTGCAGCACACCTACATTGCATGGCCTGTGTTGTTCTGTTGTGGTTGTTTATGATTATGAATTTTCATAAGGAGATTACAGAAGCTTTGTGATGATAGAATATTAGAAACAGCAGCATGTTTAATAAAAAATCAACTACTTTCATATCTGGAGGTCACAGGTGTCTTTGACAGGAGTTTGACTTGCCATGATGTATGCGCGCATGCACACACAAACAGTGCATGGCTTAACGTCATTATAAAGAATGTCTGTGGTGTACCGCACACACCTAATTATTCAAAGTTCGTAATTGATTATAGTGTTCGTTCAGGCAGGCCACAAAGTCACACTGAGCCATAATCAGAGCAGATCAGCTGATCTCGATGCTTGCCCACATCATACCCTTCTACTGTACATATCAACGTGGCAAGTCTCATATATGGCACACTATTTCAGCTACTCTGCCCACAGCTGCTGTACACCACCCTGCAACCCACCTCCACCCCAGTTCTCCCTACTGTACGCTTTTAACACACGCACATGGAAAAATTCCACCAGATATTTGGTAGATTGAAATAACTTCTTTTAACTGTAGTGGTCCTGATTCGCCTCACTAATTTCCTCTCTACTGTAGATGTTATCTTTTAAGGTTAAGCTCCTATATGGATCCAGATGCAGAACAACACAGCATCAGGAAGATAAATCACACATAATTAACTCATAATTGAAAAAGCACAACAAAGGGTGGGGAGGTTATCCAACAGAAGTGCTTAATTGGGAATCTAAAAACTAAAAACAAAACAAAAGTGAGACATGGGGGAGGCAGTCAACACCATATGCACGCACACACACAGGTGGAAACAATTAGGGTGGGTTTGTCGAGGGAGGGTCTGCGGGTGGACTCAGAGTAAAAGTTAACAGGATTTTTTCATTTACAAGATTCTGGTCAAACAGATAATGCAATGGCTCGCCAACAGCTCAGGTCCAGATAAGGTAATCCATGATGTCTCCTCTCAGTCTCCAGGTTATCTGGGAAACAGGAAAAACAGTCAGGTGAGCAGCACAGTGACTATTGTAGCATGGGAGCTAGCAACACTAACTGTGGTTCAGTCAACAATCTAGCAAAGACTAACAGCGACACGCCAACTTAAGTAGAAGTCTTTACGAGATCATCAGGAAAAGGTGAGTCTCATTTCCTCCATATGAGGATACGTGCTCAGAGGGCGGAGACCCGACTCTGCCTCGCTCATGAGCCACCTGACAGGAGACCCAAACGAGAGAGAGAGAGAGAGAGAGAGAGAGGACATGCACAGGAGGAGCGAGGGTCATGACAGGTTTGACAAGACAAAGAGAGAAAGAAAGTCTGAAATTCTTTCAAAATAAAACAGAAAACTAAGAATAACCAAAGATCAAACTCAGACATTGTGACAGTAGAACAAAATTCAAGGCATCCAAATGATGGAATAACACAAATTAATTTAGATAGTGAAAAAAGTGTATATTCATACACATCTTCCATGTTTTTCTTTAATAACAGATTTCCTGAGATCTAAGTCTCCATTAATTGTTCCTTATTTCTAGCGATTCCTCCATGAAGATCTTATTCACATTGTATCGCTCAAATGCTTGATGCTGAGTTGTGGAAGTATACACCAACCAGCCATTACATTAGAACCACCTGGCCAGTATTGTGTAGATCTCCCTTAGGCTGCCAAAACAGTTCTGATCTATCAGGGCATGAACACGGAGTCGGTATTCCATGGTATCTGGCAAGCACTGGAACATTTGTAGGAGATCCTTTGGGTCCTGTGGGTTGCTGCTTCTGTTCCTACACATCTAATTGACGCTTGATCAGACTGGGATATGGGGAGTTTTAAAACTTCGGTCCTCTTTTGTGTTTTTTAAGCAATTCCTAATTAAGTTTTTGAGGTGAAGTGAGCTGGATTATCCAGGTAAAGAGATTACTGCAGTGAGGGAGCGTTGTTGCCATCAGAGGGTTTGTTTGGTCTGCGTCAGTGTGTAAGTAGGTGGTCATGGTAAGTAACATCCACAGACTTTATAAAAGACGGACGTAGCGACTGTGGTTTTTGAAGTTCTGGCATTTAATATTTAACTTCTAGTGTCATTGCCTAATTAACATGGGCCACATTCCTCCACTCACACATATCCATACAGCACTTTTTATTTGAATTTCACACACTGATATGCTTCAGGACAATTTTGGGACTTTCCAATAGTGGATGCTACTCTAACGCCTGAGCCCCAGCCACTCAACTAACCATTGATACTGTGCAGGATCATGAAATTGGAATTGCTGCGGTATATTTCAGTATACTTTTATGTGTTTTAACATCTAGCATAAATCTTAGCTTTGCACTTTTGTGAGCAAATGCCACTCAACGTGGCGTTGTGTTTTCACGCTGGATGAGAGATTAGTAACGGGCAACAGCAGCCCAGAGCTGTATGGTGAGATAAAGACTTTTCTACCTCTCATAAACCTTATGCTTTATGGAAAAAAAAAAGACTTTCTCTGACATTATTTGGCTCATCAAGCTTCAATTACAAGTCTTAGTTGAATAATCCTATGCTAGAAATGGGCCTGTATTGCACACATGAAACCGCAAACATGTAGCGGCAGCTGAACTAAATGGATTAGGTTTCTTAGAGGTGATGTCAACATAGAGGCTGATTTGGCGCCTGCATGTATGTGCGTGCGGTGCGGTGTGTGCCAAAGCCTTACTGCAGGGAGCAGAGGCACGGAGAAGAGCTGCTTGACTCCTGCCATGTCTTCGCAGCAGAGGCTCGGATACTGCGGTGATGATCGGCGTGTGTTGTTTACACAGCCTCGCTGTGATTGAACTGCACAGAAAACAAACAAAACCGTTACGCTACACTTGCGTGTGTTCCCACACATCCTCAGAGAGACAATTATTTGGGAAAAAAAAAAGAAATTAAAGCATGCCATATGTAAATATGAATCCAGTGAACGCTCCATTAGAGCTGTGATGGGGTCTCCTCTGAGTTGAACCCTGCTTGTTGTGTTTGTTTGGTTTGTTGTGTTGTGATCCGGCTGCAACAGCAGGACCTCCATTTACTCAGAGTTCCCGGCAGGTCAGTGCATTAGCGGCAAAACGCTGAACGCTGCTGGACGCGAGGCTATAGGGGATAGTAAGGAGTTATTTTATGTGGCGCTCAGTGGTGAATGTTGGAGGACTTCTTGGAGTAAACATACAAGCCCATGCTGACATGTTCAGAAAAGAGCATACCCAAAGCTGCATGTAGGCAGAGCCACACAAACAGCAACGGGCACCAGTGATGAGCGCTTTTTAGAGCAGCAAAAGCGAGTCTGTGCCTTTCATAACCACGCACTGTACATGAACAAAAGGGAACAGGCGCCTGTCGGCCAATCAAGTTTTCACTGCATGGAGAATTCAGTAGTAAGTGTGAATCGATAACCGACGGTGGATGCGAGAAGCAGGGGTGTAGCTAAAAAAATTTGGCCTCCTGGAAGCTGCTCAACACCGCTGTGGTGCAGTCAAATCCTGGCTGATCTCAGGCTTNCCCCCCGCTCGAAAATGCATCAGTCAGTGTGACTCCTCTTTGATGTTTTATGGCACAGTTGCTCTTCTCTCTCTAAATAGTACAGTCCATTTACAACATTCATTATGCCGACTCCATTTTTTTTGTAGGAGCTACATTTATAAACTACTATAAATAATTTCTGTAAGGGTGACACTAATTAGGATTCACTACACATACGTTGTGGGACACCAGAGACACTGAATACAACCCAAGTAGAAGCATTTTGCTAATAAAGACCCACCAGAAGCAGGAAATACATGCCGCTCATGTTCTTCACTGCTTAGTTTTAGCCATTGTTCAGAATGAACAGATGAGCTTTCATCATTGTTACAATATCATAGGCTACTGTAATTACATAATGCTGTACAAGTGGTTAATGTTATGGAACAGTAATGGTTTTTGTTGATCCATCAGTCCACCTAAACCTCTTCTCTATATGGACTTTTAACAAATTATTGTCAAGTACTGCAAGAAAACATCCACCTTAAAAGCTACAGAGAGCTGCTGGTTGCCTTTGAGTGACACACTCACCCATTCATATGAATGGGTGAGTGTGTCTTCATATGAATGAAGATTTGTGAAGACTGACAAGTCATCAGCTACTAAAGGTGCATACCACAGATAATCCTGCATTTTGAAACATACTATGATTAAGACTTACAAAACAGACATTTTTTTTCTTCAGTATGAAACTTGACCGAGCCCATGAACTCAGTGGGAAAGTATTTACTGAGGTCACAACAAAGTTCTTCTACATGACTTCTACATGACTGGACACCTTTTTTTGCAACCATAGCTATCGCCATCTGGTGGCCGTCAGACAGAATGCAGGTTTAAGGCACTTTAGCATTGGCTTAATTTTTCTGACTGGAAACTAAATCCATGTTTTACACTGCTCAAGGAAAAAAAAAGAAAAGAAAAAATTTAAAGGAACACTTTGAAAACACAAAGGGGGAAAAAAAATCACCCTGGTGTCATGATCCTGGGCCGTTGGCCCTTAGGTTCTTTGAGTTGTGTTGTGAATTAGGATCTTAGTTTATTATTGTTTTCTGTTGAGTTGTCTGTGTTATGTTTTGTTTCCTGTGTCCTCCTGTCTGGTTAGTGTTCCTGTGTCTTTCTTGGCCCTTGTCTGTGTTTAGTTATCTTTCCCTTGTTTCCTTGTGCATGGTATTTAGGTTCCCTCTGTGTTAAGTTTACATACGTTTCATGTTTAGTCACTTCCTGTTTTATTTTGACGATCTTGTGTTCCTTGTGCTTTGGGTTTAGTTACTTCCCCTTGTCTCGTCAGTGTATTTCGTTCACCTGTGTTCTCACCTGTTTCCTTTTCCTTCATTATCGCCCAGTGTATTTAAGGTCTCTGCGCTGTTTAGTTCCTTGTCATGTCGTCAGTTAATCGTCTGTTTTTCCCCTGCTGTGTGCGTTATGTTTATGTTTATGCTTTGAGTTACGTCAAGCTATGTCCCATGTCAAGCCACGCTTTATAAATAAAGCTTTAAGGAATGTCAAACTCCTCCTGTGAGTCCTGCATTGGGGTCCTGCATTGCCAGCCACAGCAGCAAACATGACAGCTGGGTATCTATGCTGATATGGATTGGGTAATGTGTTGGAAATGAAAGGATGCCACATCATTTGATGGAAATGGAAATCATCAATCTACAGAGGCTGAATTCAAAGACACCCCAAAAAGTGGAAAAAAAAAAGATACAGCAGGCTAGTCCATTTTGCCGAAATTTCATTGCAGCAACTAAAAATGGTGCTCAGTATTTTGTATGGTTCCCACGTGCTTGTATGCATGCCTGACGTCGTCACCAAGCTCTTGGACAGTCTGAGGTGAAACCTGGTGGCGTCAGGTGGACTGAAACATAATGTCCCAGAGGTGTTCTATTGGATGCAGGTCAGACAAGCATGGGGGGCAGTCAGTGGTATCTTCATCCTCCAGGAACTGCCTGCATACTTCTTGCTACATGGAGCCAGGCATTGTCGTGCGCCAGGAGGAACTCACTGCCCCAGTGCCAGTTAGGCTCCACAGTATTGTGCAGTGAGTACAGGGCCCACTAGAGGAGGCTGGATCCTCAGGCCACCCTCATGAAGTCTGTTTCTGATTGTTTGGTCAGAGATGTTCACAACAGTGGGCTGCTGGAGCTGATTTTGTAGGGCTCTGCAGGGCTCATCCTGTTCCTCCTTGCACAAAGGAGCAGATACCGGTCCTGCTGATGGGTTAAGGACCTTCTAAGGCCCTCTCCAGCTCTCCTAGTAACTGCCTGTCTCCTGGAATCTCCTCCATGCTCTTGAGACTGTGCTGGGAGACACAGCAAACCTTCTGCCAATGACATGTATTGATGTGTCATTCTGGAGGAGTTGGACTACCTGTGCAACCTCTGCACAGGTAGTCCACAGGTATCACCTCATCTACCAGTAGTGACACTGACCCTAGCCTAATGCAAAATCAGTGGAAAAACAGTCAGAAAAGATGAGGAGGGAAAAATGTCAGTGGCCTCCACCTGTAAAACCATTCGTGTTTTTGTGCACCTGCTGTTAATTTCATTAACACCAAAGCAGCTGAAACTGATTGTTTTCTTCTTTTTTTTTAATAATCTGTCCGGTCTGGCAGCGTTTGCACTCAGAATCATGATCTGAATGCACTGATGAGCTCTATAAACTCTCTATAGGCTCCTCTTGTTAGTCCTTTCCTTTTTCTTATATGTATTTTTAATTTTTATTATTATCCACATGTGCAACACAGCAATACCAGAGCTGACAGGCTGGGGGAAAAACAGGCAGAGAAGAGAAAAGAAAAAAATGTGAGAAAATAAGAGAAAAGACAAGTACATCATCAACTGCTGCACCTGCTAGAAAACACATAAAAAACCAAACAAACAGCACCTGATAAAACAAAAGGCAAAGTGAATACACAAGCCAACAATCTTGTTGCGTCTGAGTGTGAGTGCGAATGTCATGAAAAAACGTACTTGATAATGAGGGTGAGAAGCTGAATCAATGCCCCCTGGGAGCCAGAGGCAGACAGAGAAAAGACCCAGGCCATCTGCAGCCCCCCAGGAGCATCGAAGACCCGAGGCCACACCTCCTGCTGTGCACCCCTTGACGAAGCCCTCACAGCCAAAGGGAAAGAGTCCCAGAGGACTGGAGGCTATGAGCAGCCCACCCTGCCAGAGGCCGGCTATCCCAGCATGAGCTTAGAACTGCCCAATAACCACTCATTGGGCCGCAGAGGCCCGAGTGCCCCCGGACTACAACCCCCAAGGGAGCTGGCCAACAACCATGCCAAAACATCCGGCCATTCATCCCAGAGCCAACAGATACCCACATTCCGGGGGGAGGCAGCGATGACCTGCGGGGAGCGGTAAGAAGGGGCAACCCCCACTCTCCTACAAGGGCAGCTGAAACTTATTAACAGCGTCCTCTGCCACTTATCAATATCCAATAAGTTTAACTGACTAAATGCTAAACTCTGATTTAAAAAGTAATCCTTTAATTTTTGTGAGCAGTGTATAATTTCTATGGCCACAACTTGTGTGCATATACTCGTCATTGTCTTGTGTCATTGGTGCTCCCGGATATTTAAACGCAGATTGCAGAGATTTTGTCATTGATGACTGGGATCTGTGCACTCTTCACCAGCAGAGTGAACACACGCTCTTCCCAGTGTCATATTCTAATGCAATTACAAAAAGCATTCACTGTGATGGTGATCTTCCTGAGATTGTAGCTGTAACTGGTAAAAGCTGAACCCTTTCCCCTGTTATAATAGATTACTAGATTAAGTCCTAAATATTCTGCCACTGTGAATAAATGTCATCAAAACTGTAACAATCAGCATGCAAATTTACCTGCAGCACTGAAAACTGTGCAAAAGATAAAAAATGTCACATGTAACAGGCCAAAGACATGCTACAGAACATAACCTGATTAGATATTATTATTATTAGCATGCGATTAAACATTATCCATATTATTGCTGGTCTCCGCGTGTCTTTGAGTGCCGCAAATCATGCATAGTTATCTCAGTACTGAGGAGCATCATTAATATGGGCAGTTCTGACATATAATCATATAACTTCCACGCAAGAATGAAAAGGAGTTCACAGTTTCACAGTCTCAATATGACAATGACTCAGAATCTGGCTGCAGAAAGTTGAATAATTCACAGCTGAATGCACCCTTTGTTGGCATTCTTTTGCTGTCAGATATGAAGGCAGGCACAGGCAGGTGTGTTGCTGCCAGTTGGAAATATAAAGATGTGGACAAGAAACTCAAGAAACACTCCAGATAAAGAGTCCTCTCAAGAGAGGCTTGTAATTGCTGCTGAGCTAAGATAACCACATTAAAAGAAAACAAAACCACCAAAAACCCCAAATCCTAAATGACATGCTATCACAGACACCATCAACGAGTTCTTAATTAAACTGCTTCTCTGCTTTGAAACAAATATAATGGGGGAAAAAATCAATATGTTTACTTACTGAAGGTATCCATAATGGCTTGTCAGACAATAAACGAGTGATACTGCTGCAATAAAATTGATGGGAAAAAACAGTTTGTGTTTGTGTTTTTGTTTTTTTGGAGACTAAAACAGACAAACACAGAAAAAAAAAAATTGGATGCAAGTGTCACATCAGTCGCACATGCATTAACAATAAAATCAAAGCCATGTGCTCAGATGTCAAAGTGGAATTTTCATCGTCTGCCAAGAGTGTCACAAGCCACGCTCGCTTCTTTGAAATGGATTATCAAGAGGTACTACAGCATATTGTCACAAGGGGGTTGTCACTTTTGCCAGCTGCTGAGCGTGTCTGGCACAGCTGGCCTGCTCCTCGCTCCAACTTCCTCTCTGAAGGAGAAGAACAGTGCAGTAAGGTGTTGTGGAAAGAAACTCCCAAAGGGAACCTGAGTTGCTGCACATTTTATACACAGTCTGTTTTCCGAACCCCGATCCTGAAGTTTGAGAAAACTGAAATGTCTGTATTAGAGTTACACTCAGTCGCACTTTTTCTTTTTTTTGGGACATTTTTATGTTTTTCGATTACAGTTGAAGAGATACAGATGGAAAATGTGGGAAAAGAGAGAGACAAAGGTGTATAAAATGCAACAAACCTCCTTTTGTTGGGAGTCAGACATGCTACAGCTTTAAAAATCAGGCTAGCCATGCACTTAAAGTTGGACTTGGGAAAAAACTCATCCGAGTGTAGCCGGAATTCTTTTGACACAAAACCAGGGCAACTCTTAACAATGATAGATGCAGCTACAATACTGACAAGTTGTGTTGTGTACACGCGGTGTGACCAAGGATCATTTCTGAATTTTTGTCTGCTCTTCCTTGACAACTTTTTCTCACTGGCAGCTTTTATGATAAGTTTGTGTGCCAAGACGTAAGACGGGAGGAGGTAAAACTCATATAACAAGCACTGCTCAGAGCTCAGTGTGAGACAGTCACATGCATCATTATACAGGCCTGGACCGACTTATCAGTGCATACAGTGATATTTAGATGAGGCGTGAGTGTAAACAGACTCAGCAGAAGGAAACAAATAAAGGCAAAAATCATGCAAACAATGTTACATGAACTGAGTTTCAGTCAGTCAGCATCGGTGGAATGGATGATTGTGTAAATGTAGATTACAGCATTACATGTTTGGCGTCTAGGGTCTCACCTTGTTTCATACCACAAGGAAACACTGAATTCAGCTCAGAAGGAAATGGGAAGTTGCTGGGTTGAAGACATGAGACGATTGTGTTGATTTTTACTGCATCTCAATGATGTATCAGTGCAGGGGCTCAGAGATTCCCACATTATGCAGAAGGAGATGCTGCAACAGCTTGAAAAGATGAAACCTTCTAGAGAAAACTTTTGTCTGAGCAGCAACACCTATTCAAGAGCGAGTGCATCCACGCTACCAGTATAAATGGTGATGGTGCTGTGTGGAGGTGAGCGTTTGACCAATGTGGCGACCATAATCTCGCATTTAGAAAAACTGAAGCAGCAGTGACAAGCAGCAGCGTAGGTCTCTGGTTTTGTGGGGAAAGCAGTGCATCATGCAAATATGGGGTCTAAAAGCCTTTTTATTTTTTTGATTCTGTCATGTTTTTGTGATTCATTCTCACAGATCTCTCTTTTCTCTCCTTTCCTTGGTGTATGTAGGTGTGTGTGTGCTAAATGTATGACCACACCACAAATGTTGACAGTTCTCAAAAAATTAAGGCAGTTAATCAGCTTTTTTTTTTTTTTTAGGCATGAACATAAAGGTCAAATGTTTTCATGATTTACATTTTTTGATTTCCTTTTCTTCCTGCCTTTGCTCCTGCTAACCTGGAACTTTCCAGATATGCTAACTTGGGTACAGCAATATTACTGGAATAGTGTGGACTGATGTCAGTTTGTATTTGCTTTTACTCCCCCTGCTTCTGTTCTGTCTCGATCATACTTACTGCAGTCTATGATTGCATGCATAATACTCCTGTCAGCCTGACAGGGCTCACACTGATGCTTTTATTATGATTATTATGATTCCCCTGCAACCACATCCACTCACATGACATTAAAACAATAGTGAAAAGTGAAATCATAATTTTAAGTTGTGCTTACTTGATCTGAAATGTAGAGCAAGTAAATCAAAATATCCCATTTATCCATCTGAATTTCTAAAAATGGAATAAAATCTGATGGTTAGATTAGTTATTAAGTTAGTTTTTTTGAGCGTTGAGGTTTCTAGTGTCTCAAAGAAGCCTCGCTAGAAATCTCCAAGTGAATTCTATAATGGCAGAGATTGCGGTCATCATGTCACTGACCCCAAATCAGCTGAACAGGCAAACATATGAGCCAATCATGTTCTCGCACTGGCATGTGCCGAGTTAGAGGCTTACAACTGCTTCACCTGTTTGTTGGATGGCACAGAGAAGTATAACTAGAAATAAATGTTTTAAACCTTATTTCGGGCAATGTCACCATCGCCACTGTTAAGCTTTTTTTTTTTTTTTTTAAATCAGATTTTATTTATGCCATTTTCTCAGTCCAGAAACTGTTTAATGGCGCTCTCCCCATGAATGTAGATAGGGGCTTTATAAAAACTGCCTATATGTTACCAAGATTGCTCCTATACAACCCTGATGTTAACATCATGGAGTCAGAAGAGTCGAGAGAACCTGGATCTGATGAACGGTGGCAGCCTTGGAAACTTTTCACATTGCTGCACCTTTTAGGAACTTCAAACGTACCCAGTTGAAGTTAAAGGCACAGCAGTTGTGGACATATGATTGCCTTCACCTGTCCAGAAGTCTGAAAAAAAAAAAGACTTCACATTGTACCTGAATAAGGCTGCTCAGTGTGATGGGGTTTTATCTTGTGTTTAGGCTGTGTTCCTGTACCCTGTTTTGGGGCCATCTGCTTATCTTGATCCATTTATTCCGCACTGTGAAGCATGATCACACTTTATCTCAAAGAAACAATCTTGATAATATATACTGCTACTCGCGAGCTGTCACTCACCTTGCCGCAACTCAGAATTTATCAACAAAAATAGGAACTGGAGCATGCGGTGCCTCACAAAACCTACATGGAGTTCAGCATCCTCACAGTTTGTCAAAGTACAAACCAATCCACTGAGAAACTCCCTGACAAATATTTTTTTCTCGATAAACTTAATCCAACATATTATCATTGTGTATTTGTTTTTGCAACTAATACTGGGATGTATCTGCCCATAATCAAGCATTATTATGTGACTGTGTTCCAGCGTTCACAGCAAACTACAGAATAATACACTGGATCAATACACTTCTTGATTACAAATTTCTCCCGGGAACTGTGCTCAATATATATTGTTAAATTGATCGTTAACGTCACGCCAGTGTTGCTTATATGCCAGAGGTGGAGAGAAAAATGAAACTCTGGAGAGATGTATTGTGAGGGAGTGGAGAGCTTAAGGGAAATAAAGGGAAAAAAAAACACAACAAGGAAAAGAGAGAGAGCTATTCATATGTGTGAAGTGGCTGAATGTAAGGGCAATCTATTTGCTACCAAGGCGATGACAGGAGTGGGCGGGCGTTCGATATCATAGCAGTGCAGAGGCGGAGTGGCAAATCTACCTTTCCTCCGTCCCCGCCATCCATCCGCCTATCAGTCCATCTGTCTGACTGTACATGAAGAGGGAGGGGCCGGGAAGGCAGAGGCAACCGAGTGATGTCCGTCAGTCAGGGAGGAAGGGTGCGAGATGTGGAAATGTGTGGAAATGTGTGGAAAAGTGCTGCGGTGATGGATGGTTGAACAGTAGTGCAAACAGAGGGTTTAAGAGGAGGAGGAGTGGAGATTACAAGTGGAGAGTCTATTCTTTTCTACAGATATCCTCACCCCATCTGGTATTAGTGTGATCTGTATCTGCATGTAATTTTATCGGGGTAAGGACATCAGCTTGGCTCTTATTAACATTTGGGGATAACCTTTAACTTAAGGGCTGGCAGAAAGAGCTGGCTTGGTAGCCTGGCCAAATCAGTTAATGTAAACGTAATTTGTCATTTGTTGATCCCTCTCTCTCCTTATGGAGAAAATGAATAAAAATGAAATAAACTTATTTTATTGCTTTTATTGGATCTTTTGCAATGCAGCATATGGAAAAAATGTTAGGAACTTTCTATAAATCAAAAATGGAAGCAGCTACTTATTAGGCGTGTTTTTTTATTAAAGAAGAATATTTTTTTTTTTAATGTGATCATGGCTTTGGCTGACTACGGTATCGGTGACAAACCTACACATTTTCACTGCACATACTGGCGGTTATGTATGTATAATCGCATTTTTTTGCAGAAGCAAGACTTACCACTAGGAACGTCGTATTGGTAAAAACTCCGGGCGGTTATCTGGACATTATTTTGAAGACTCTCAGAATGGCGAGAAAGGCAAAACTTAAATTTCAATCATCATCAGGATCTAAAAACATAAAAATATGCTTAGTTTGGGATTAAAAGCCTTTCTTTCTCCATAGGTTATACTTGTACTATGTACAAGTTTGCGACATTATGGCTTTATTATGACCTGTGTTAGCTGGAGCCTGTCTGAAAGTATCAAATTACTATAATCACATTATATTTTCCTGTAACGCAGTAATGTGTTCCTGTGCACTTAAATCTTCAATTCATGTGGAGGGAGGAGAAAAATAAGTTTTGAGGAGTGGAGACATGAACTTTACTTTCATTTTTATTGCATAAAAGGACAAGAATATGATGGTAATGTGCAAAACTGCAGCCAGGCCAGAAACAAATCTGATGTGATGTGAGACCTCTGATGTGAGACCTCCTCTTCCCAAGCACCTGCAAAGACAGCATCCTAAGCACTGAATGTGTTGATACACTGACAGTGTGTGGTACCCATGAAAAGTTCCTCACATAGTTAAATGTTTCCTGCTTGCTGGTTATCATTTTGTACAAAAATATTTAGCCTCTATGGATAATTTCCCATTCATAACAGTGAATTTTTTTTTATAACTCATCCATCTGGATAATGGAGTTAGGGGCATGGCCTCCCATCACAGGGAGCTGTAGAGAGTCGTGGTAATTGAGACACTGAACTGGATCTCCCTGACTTGTTTGTTCTGTTGGTGTGTTTTGGGGCCGTTTTAATTATCTGACACAGAATGTCCCTCTATTTGGTACAGACCATCTTATAAGTATGTGCTTTAGTTTTGTTGAGTCAAATTCTAGTATTATGACTTGTTAGCAGGTGCATGACTCTGTACATTGTACCATACCAGTAATGGATTCATATTGCTAACCAAACTAGCTGGTGTTAGCTAATAAAGCACAGAGTTGACTCAGAGTTTGCTTTAGCGGCCCCTGAGCCTTTATATTATGACCCCATTTTCAAAACCCTCTGAAAACGAATTTGTTTACATTTAAATCAAACTGAACCTTGTACATTTATTCTTTATTTGTGTCCATTTATCACTTATTGACTGACCAGAAGTGACTAAATATCAGTATTTCTGAGTGACATCATGGTATATTATCATGTTCCTGTGCATTGAACCTATGCAATTTATAGATGCAGTTGGCTCCCAAGCCAACTGCATCTAATATCTGGCTCCAAAACTGACAAATAAAAAATAATGCTAACACTGAAGCCAAAACAAGTGGGTGATATCACAGCTACTTCCATGTTTTAAACGATACTCTAACTTCCTGTTCTAATCTTTAATTATGAGGAGCAGTTAGAAGACAGCTGGGTTAAAGGTAAAGGGAAAGGTGCTAAAATAGCTTGTTTCGTTGTATATACCAAATGGCTGCACCCATCATTTGAAGTTAAATATGGATTATGTTGAACTGTGAATCATGCAAAGCTATAGTAGAGACACAGAATAAAAAAATATGGAGTTGTAAATGAGCAAGTGATCGTCCTTAAGATCACCCGTTTCTACCACACTACTGGGAGGTTAACAGAGCATCTGAGCATCAGGATAGATGACAGCTCGTCAAGATGAGTGACAAGCAGGGAAGTTCACAGGTGTTTTAATCACCACTGACTCAAACCAGAGAATGAGGATATCACCCAGCCCACACTCACACATTCCGCCAGACACAAATGCACGTGTGCATAGACATAGAGTCTACCATATGAATATGTATCTATTTAATTTGACTATCTATCATTCAGTTGACAGAATGTTTTTCATTTACATGAAGACTATTCTGCACTATGTGGAAGGTCAGATAGTGAGAGACATTTTTTCACTGTAGCTAATAAATACATATTCTACAGGTTTACCAAAGGACACTGGTGCGCTGAAGAGATGGAGGCAGCATTACTTGGTTCTTGTAGGAGTGATGGTTATTGTGCAAGTTCACACTTTGCAAGATCTAACTTAAAGCTTAGATTAAAATGAGCAAGGTCACCTTCATTTCTTACATTTTTAAAAGAGCTGCTTTGAGATAGTCCAGAACCTTCTCCTACCATCCCTGTAGCCATGAAAACACAGCTGCAATATGTATGCTTATTTTATACCACATAAACAATGTGCCATAAAGCACTCTGTTGGCTTGGAGATGTAATACAAATGTTCTTTAGTAACTTTTGCAGCTGTTGGCACTTGGTTATACCCTGGTAATAATTTCTTCTTATCATCAATCACTTGCAGATATTTCCCAAGACAGGCTAGATGCTTCAACTCAAAGTGATATTTCAACTTCATTGCCAATGTGGCTGATGTTCTGAATTGATTTCTTTTTCTTTCCAGAGGCACAATTTGCATGAAAAAAGAAAAGAAAATAGGACTACATGTCAGAATCTGTGCTGATTTGTTTATAAAAAACCTTCTGATGCTAAAGTGAACTGCCAATACTGCAATACTTTGCTCTTCTTTGCAGTAATGGGATTCATTTAAATATGCAAACTGTTATATATATAGCCCGAAAGGTTATGACGTTTTACTGAAGTGTGTAATGTACTTAGTCCTGTGAAAAACTTTTTTTCCACACGTTTCTCCACACGTAGCCATAATCGATTGAGATTGTAGCACTGGGGAGTATTAAATGTTAAATGCTAATTTTGGCAAGCAAAAAAGGTTTAATGAAAATGTGCTTACCTGAAAAAATGAACAGCTAATTAGAGCGGTAACTGAATGCTGAGCCCAGAGAAAGCAGCGAGATTCTTCGACACAGTCTGAACTTTCTGAGGCAGCTTTCTTATAATTTCTTTAAGTAGTCTTCAGGAATAGTTCTCCAGGCTTCATGAAGGACAGCCAAAGCTCTTCTTTGGATCTTGGCTGTTTTTTTTGTTCTGTTCAGTGAAGATCATCCCACACTGCTTCAATAATGTTGAGGTCCGGGCTCTGTGGAGCCCAATACATGACTGATAGTGTTCCATTGTGCATTTTTCTATCTTTTACTGCATTGGCCGTGTGCTTGTGATCAGTGTCATGCTGAAAAATTATATTGCATAGTGGATAAAAAATGTTTGTTATTCCATCAATTTTGACAACATCCCCAATTTTGAAAACGATATCACTACATAAATATATTTATATAGTAATTTATTATCACTATATAAAGTGATTACTATAACTGGGGCCATGATTTACAAAATGAACATGAATACAGACTGAATCTAGCAACTGAGACCATAGACTCATTAGCAAAGAGTTTACAGAGGTCACAGATCAAGTGAGCAGCAGATGCAGAAATGTTATGGAGCTGGTTGAAGTGTGGTCTAAGACTTAAAAAAAAAGAAAACTGGACAGTTCGTGTATATTTAAAAGTGTAAAGAATAAAAACGAGCTGGAAAAGAGTCAGAAGACGTGGGTGACAAACTGACCTGAGATATTTGTGGAAGGATAAAGGCAGCCCTGGATGGAAAGGCAAACTAGAAAAATGAGGGCAGAGAGAAGCAGAGAAGCAATGGCTAAAACTGAGAGCAATGTTTGAGTTTACTTCTAGTGGGAAAGAAAGAAAGTGCTTCACACACACACACACACACACACACACACACACACACACACACACACACACACTCGACACCTGTCTGATGTTGAGGAGTGTTTGTATGTTGGGTCACGCTGACTGAGTGCCGCAGGTGTTATTTACCCGTGCCTGTATGGCCCACCACTATGCCGTGAAAAAAGCATTGATGGGCTGGTTTCAAAGAGCCTTACCTGCTCTTTCAGCATCAAAAAGTGCACTTAGGAGCCTCTGTAATTTTCCATCCCTTTCCTCAGCTCAGGTCATATTATGATGAGCAATAGTCTCTCTCTCTCTCTCTCTCTCTCTNCTCTCATCCTCAATCCAACCACCTGTCTTTCATCCCCCACCCCCACCAATCTCATCTCTGTCCTGGCTAGTTCACTAGCTACACTGAAGCTTTGTTGCATTAAAAACAACCCTTGACTTAAAAAAATAATAATAATACAATTTCACTTTAAACTCAGCATGCCTCTGGTAGTGATTCAGTTATAATCAGAATTCTTTGCAGAAATGCATAATATTAAAGTTTAAATGCACCGCAGAGATATTGGAGATGTAATCATTCAAAGCACCTCTGTAGGTGTTCAGAGATGCATCTGGGCACATTAAAAACAAGGTGGAAAAGCAGTGTGCTGCCAATCAGCATACAGCTATGATTACATAAAGACAATAATCATTAGCATAAGGATATGATTGAGGTTACACATGGTATGCATCTTAGCTGGAGACACCAAACTGATTTTCTAGATGTTTATGCAACGAAAACAGCCCACTGTCATTTTTTCAGAAAGTAAAATCTGAGAAATATTTTCACCAGATGTGTGTAAACCTGTTTCAATATGTTGTTGTTCTTCACAATGTATTTTGTTAACTGTGTTCTATCAATATTATATTAACCACATTAAGTTTTAAATGTTCATTTGTTGTTCTTCACAATGTATTTTGTTAACTGTGTTCTATCAATATTATATTAACCACATTAAGTTTTAAATGTTCATTTCAAAGTTTTTCTTTATAACCCTTTCTTGAAATCAGCCAAAGAATATGACTTTGTGTAACTTACTAAATCGTTTTCAGGCTGCTGCTTGAAAAATGAAGACAATTTTCAAATGCCAAAAACTGCAGTTCCTGCAGAAGCCAGTTTTGGGTTCTGTGGTTAGTTTCCTTTTTCGTAACAATTGTACTGGTGGATGATTTTTTTTTTTTTATGCACCCGTTTGGAGTTTGTTAAGCTTAAAGTTAGGGCTGTGGCCGTTTTAAGTGACATTGAACTGGACCCCTCAACCATGCTTGTGGCGTTGACACCTTTGAAGCACTTTAAATGAAATTACCTGACAAAAAAAAATATGGCTTTTTTTGTGGTCAGTTAGCTAGCACTAAAATGCAGGTATGTGTGTTTGTGCATTACACCCAACAGATTCCCTTGTTAGCCAAGCTGGCTACTGTCAGCTACTAACTTAGCACTGCCCCCTCTTGTTCACTTCTGGCTCCAAAAAGCTACAAAACAATGATCACAATACCAAATGGAGTAACCCAGGTGGTACTCAAGCACCTGCCCTTTAGTTCTCTTATTTAATAACTGCCCTTTTTGCGAGAAAGTTTGTTTATTTATTATATTTATTTTTCTTTCCAATTCCGCCATTAGGCCCTTTGTTTGACAGCAGAAAGAATTAGGTGATCACGGAAAAGAGCTTTCGCTCTGAGTGAACTGTTCAGCTGTACAAGTGAGATGAAAGAATATATCAAAGCTTGTGTGCGAGTGCACGAGAAACGAGGGGCAGCATGTCACGTGTGTGAGTCTGACCTGCTGCAGAGGAAAAAGCAACAGAGATAGAGAGTGATTACGGAGGTAGTTTGTGTGCGATGTCTCGACTTGTTCCGATAAGTTGCGCGCCACCTTAATGAAATATTCCCACACATTCATAAAAAACAGCACAGGTGAAAAAAATCCAAAAGCTCAGTACACACTTGATAAATGATATAGATAATTAAATAACACTTGGAGCTGACTTTAACCGTATTATTATAATTTTAATAAAGATCCAATCTGTAATGTAAAATATTGATTTACCATTTACCAACTGCAACACAATCCAAGAAAGGACAGGTTAACAAGGAAAGTGAACAGCCCAGGGCATCAGCTTTGTTCTGTCCTGGATCAGGCTAGCTTGCAGTAAGGAGGACGAGGGAGACCAGTAAGTATGTAAACCACTTAATGATGTGCTACCATTTTTAAAAAAAATTATGTCCCCTTTTTTTTTTCCCGTGCAAAACAAAGTGGGATATTGTTGTCATACCATCTGTTGCCCCTCCGTCTGTCCATCCAGGCATCTATCTGTGAGGTTTTAACTTTCTGGTCTATAGACTCCAAACCCAGAAGGAGTTGAGCAATGAAATTTGGCATACGTTC
The DNA here is from genome assembly GCA_030220045.1 of Australoheros facetus. Taxonomy (NCBI): domain Eukaryota; kingdom Metazoa; phylum Chordata; class Actinopteri; order Cichliformes; family Cichlidae; genus Australoheros; species Australoheros facetus. The sequence goes on from JASGAU010411818.1 coordinate 26,764, forward strand.
TTTACTCTTCAAAGCTGTGCAACACAGTATTTATATTCCTGCATATTTCGTACCCTTTGTAGACTTTGGCTGTATTTATCTGAAGTGGAGAGTAAACAACATGAAGGATTTCAGGCTAATGTTATTATAACTTATGCTAATGCAGCCTCTTTCTCATGCTTGATTGGCTTAGTCTAATCATGTGATTATATTTTGCTGTGTAAATGGAGAAAGTGGGGATTCTCCATAGCTGTGTCCAAATTCAGGGGCTGCGTCCTTCGAAGGCCACATTTGGCTTAGTCTAACCATGAAAACCAAAGTAATCATCGTCAATTTCAGGAAACACAGGACTGACCCAGCCACCCTCTACATCAACGGGGAGTGTGTGGAGAGGATCCACACCTTCAGGTTTCTTGGTGTCCTTATCTCTGCTGATGTCTCTTGGTCATATAACATCGCAGCTGTTACTGTATCAAGAAGGCTCAGCAGCGACTTCACTTCCTGAGGGTCCTCAGGAAGAACAACTTGGACTCAAACCTGCTGCTGACCTTCTACCGCTCATCCATTGAGAGCCTGCTGACGTACTGTATCACAGTATGGTACAGCAGCTGCACTGAGGCAGACGAGGAGGCTTCAGAGGGTAGTCAAGACAGCACAAAGATTATTGGTTGCCCTCTCCCCTCCCTGACAGACATCTACACCTCCCGCTGCCTCAGCAGAGCCAGGAACATCATCAAGGACAGCTCACACCCTGGCTTTGAACTGTTTGACCTGCTGCCCTCTGGCAGGAGCTACAGGTGTATCAAAGCCAGAACAAACAGACTCAAGAACAGTTTCTTCGCCAGAGCAAACACCACCCTGAACTCACAACTGTGCAACACCCACATCTCTGTGCAATATTATATTATTCATACTGAACAATATCTATCACTCCTATATTGTGTAATATCCAATATTCATTCACCAAGTGCAATACTCACATCTTCATTATTATATGTATACACTTATTTTATTTTTTACAACGTACATATTTTTATACATTCTCTTATTTACTGTATTTTTAATACATTTTATTTTCTGTATTTTTAATACATTTTATTTTCTATGTATTTTATACATACTGTTTTATTTTCTCTATATTTTTAGATTATATTAGATTATTATATTTTTATTTTAGAAAGTCTGACTTTCTATTGCATGGCACCAAACAGGGGTGACCCTCCAATTTCATTGTACATCCTGTATAATGACAATAAAGGCGTTCTATTCTATTCTATTGTAGGCCGATTACATCACAGTGAAGCAACAAAGGCTGTCCAAATTCGAAGGCTCGTCCAAATGCGGCCAATGAATGCGTCCTTCTTTTCCCCGGATTTGAAGGATGGGTCTGGTGTATCCTTCGTGGCCTACCATATTCCATGATTCATTGCGCGGCAAAACTCAAACGCGGCAATGGTGGAGGAGAGTGGCCAGAAAGTTTGAAATATGACTGTTTCTGTGATGCCAAATAAACTTTAAAGATGTTTTCAGATGAGAATGTAGATGTGTAAGCCTCAAATAGCTGCTTGATTTATCAAGATGGTAAATGGGCTAGTTCTTATATAGTGCTTTTCTACTCAGTCTGAGCACTAAAAGCACTTATACAACACGTTTTACATTAACCCATGCACACCCATTCATACAAGCACTTCCAATATTAACTAAGCTAAGTGCTTTACTTATCTAACATTCAAACTCCGACAGTTGCGTCGGAGAGCAACTTGGGGTTAAGTGTCTTGCTACTCGATTACTGGAGTAGCCAGGAATCAAACCACTGACCTTCTAATCAGTAGGTGACCTGCTCTACCTACTGAGCTACAGCCACCCCATATTGCTTAATTGCAAAAAATGTGCTCTAATGTTTTCAGAGATGTCCGTTTCTGCTGTTCTATCAGCTCCCTCCCCAGCAAGTTCACTATACCGTATTTTCCGGACTATAAGTCGCACTTTTTTTCATAGTTTGGCCGGGGGTGCGACCTATACACCGGAGCGACGTATATGTGAAATTATTAACGCATTAACCAAAATACTCAAACGGTTGACATCTCCATGAATCGGAGCGTTACGGCAGTCTTGCGTAACCTGTGGGCGCAGTGGATGATGGA
>JASGAU010411822.1:5629-15835 GCA_030220045.1 Australoheros facetus
CCCCCTTTCTGCGTCTGTCTCCAGTTACAGGAGTATTATAAGAAGCAGCAGGAGCAGTTACATCTCCAGCTTCTGACTCAGCAGCAACAGCAGCAGCAGCAACAGCAGGCTGGGAAGCAAGCAGCAAAAGAGGTGAACTTAACCAAACACACTCACTCAGCTCAAGTACACTCTGAAGTACACAAGTACTCTTAAAAGCAGTAAAAGTGGGTGACATGGGAGAAAACCAGAAGGGGGGGGAAATAGAGGATCTGATGTATAGAATGTAGGACACATACAGCTCTCTTTTTCTTCTTTCACTCTTCATCCTGTTGTCTAGCTTATGGATGCATGTACATGTTTGTCATTCTTAAGGATAAGTAAATATGGGTTTTCATTTTTTTTCCACCCGCATGCCATGTTGAGGCAGTGAAGGAGTGCTGTGCTAAGCCAAATGCTACCCTGCCAAAGCATTCATTTGCCTGCCTTCAGCTCTAAGACTGAGGGGAAATCTCTCTGTAGGAGGGGTCTGCCACTCCTTAATTGTCAATTAACCCCACCAACACTAAGAGTCTGCCTTCATTTCTCTGTCTCTGTCTCTCTCTCTCTCGCTCACACACACATACACACACACACTGTACCAAGTTTAACCACAGCTGTGTTACAGTAGGATAACAGAGGATCAACTAGGATCACATCATGGCACAACAAAGAGAATCTGAATCGATGAGACACTATTACTGTCATATCCTATGGGTACTGGAGGTTGTGGGTGTATGCCTATTTATATTTGACTGTACTGCGTTGCGTGTATGATCATTAGCCAAAAACTTCCAAAGATGTTCAGGACAATGCAGGAGACAGATCTAAGAAGAAGAACCTCATGAGGCTTTTCTGATAAACGCATGAGGAGACACATCCTAGATTTCTCCCCCTCTCCCAGCGGGTAGAGCCCAACCCACAAACTCCTCACCGACAGCGGTCAACCAACTCGACCGTGACCAAAGCAAACCAGTTGTGGTTGACTCGCATGTTGCGAGGGTGTCTGAAACGCTTTCCCTTTCTCCCTTCGCTCTGCCACTGTCCCAGTTTTCAGGTTTGTTGTCCTGTAACAACTAGACAAGTGCCAACACTGGTCATACAGCGACACATACATGCAGAAAGAGAGAGAAAGGCTTGATGTGTGATGGTTCACTGCACAAACACACACACACCTGAGGGAATCTGCCTCCCAACAGCGATGCGTACAACTCATGTGACTTATAGGCCACTTGCAGCAGTAGGTGTTTTTCAGTTGCTGTAAGGAGCATCATTCACAACTAAAGCACCTTTTTTTAGTTTTTTTCCCTCAGTTATCCTGTTAAAATAGATGTCGTGCAATATTGAGCCATTCATTATTTTTGTATATTGTTTGTAAGATTCCAGGTTGCAGAAACAGTTCATATTTTTTCTGAACATATAAAACTGGTCAGAGTAGTAATCTTTTAGCCAGGTTGTTATACTAAAGGAGGCCTTTTGTAAACTAAAAGTGTTTGTGCACTTGTGTATTTCACTCGCTTTTTGCCCTTTTCCATCTCTTCTGCAATCGTCTTTTCAATTTCCTCAGTGTGGAAATGAAGCATTGAAAGACTGTGTACGTACGTATATGTAAAGCTAGTGTTTTACGGTCGCTGGAGTATTTGGGACTGGTCAGAAGTCAGCTTAATGAAGTGACTCTGACCATCACTAGAGATGCCTGCTTGTATGTGTGTGTCCATCTACAGTGCAAGTGTGCATCTACTGTGAGTGTCCTTCTGTGTGTGTGTGTGTGTGTGTGTGCGTGCGTGCGTGCGTGCGTGCGTGTGTGTGTGCGTGCGTGCGTGTCTGTGTGACTGGCAGGCTCAGACAGTGTGTGATGTGCTCATAAATCACATTGACAGCCTGTTACTGCGCTAGCTTTGGCCACTCAGCCACAGCTAATGTAAACAGAACGCAGACACACATACACACACGCACAATGTGTGTTTTAAGAAAACCATAGCCATATCTCAGGAGAGAATGAGAGACAGAGGAGGGACTGGAAGAAATAAAATGGACAGACAAGTAGAAAAGGAGGGGCAGGGGGGTCAAAAGAGAGCGAAAGAGAGCGAAAGAGAGCGAAAGAGAGGGAGGCGGCGGTTCAGTCAGGACACTCTGATCTTGATAAACCATTTACTGCAACTAATGAGAACTTGGCAATCCACTTCAAAGAAATGAACTATAAAAGTATGGCACAGGCTTTGTCGGTGACCACAACACCTCTTGCATGTGATAAAGCTTAGATGGATGGTTCACAGTTACACTGTAGTTACAATGCAACAAACGAATGTCTTCTTAAACATACTATAGAATGACAATCTAAGGAAAGTGTGGAAGAAGAAAAGAGTGTAGGCAGGATGAGATGGTTCTAGGTTTGTTTGGACTGCAGCTCCATTCTCAAATAACTGAACTGCTCATATTTGTAGTGAGCAAATAAACACACACATAAAAAAAATCAGGCACCATTAGCGTGAGTTTGAGTCTTGTAATTGACTCCACTTTTTTGTCTTTGGTAGATTTATTCTCTATTCCTTGGAATGCTGTTATCTATTTACATTAATTAATTGGACTCAGTGGCGGATTTCGCCAAACATGCACACAGGGATTTGAAAGATGAAATAATTTCCATTTGTGCTAAGTGACACATTTGAACACAGGAGAACAACAGCCATTTGTGAGATATGACACCATCTGTGTCTAAACATTGCTTACAAACAGTGTTTGTCAAGCCGGTCTCTGATATTCAGCACATAGCATGATACAGTTTTATTGAATCATTACATGGAAAGAGGTGTTTCCCCCCTTTTTTTAATCAGTGTGAAGGATAACACACCCACACACACACATGCATATACTTCCCCAATAGACTCCTCTAACGCACAAACACATCACCACCACACTACTTCTCCCCAGGCACCAAGTCTGAAAGGAAATGACCTGTTTGCCCTTCCTGTGAGGTCTTCTCTGTTCAAAGAGGCCCAGACTGCCACTCTCTTTCTCACACACACACACACACACATACGCTCACACAATGAGGAGTTGTATTTATTTATTTTTCTCCACTACTTATCTGTGCGAGATAATGTCCATCTCTCTCAGGGGTTGCAACACATGCCAGGTCTGCCCCAGACTGGGAGAGGAGGAAAGGGGACATTTATCATCAAAACACACACTAACATTAATGCTACATGGCATGCCATCTCCTCCACTCTCCCTTTAACCCTCAAACCCTTCACCCCTTCTCTCCGACCTCAGGGTCCTCACAGCTTGGCATCACTTACTGATTACTTGCTTCATGCTTTGCTTTATTTTATATGTCTTACCTGAATGTTGTGAAGGGATAAGTACACCAATTGAACTTATTAATTAAATCTTTTCTTTTGTTTGTTTTTTATGGGGGGGGNGTTTGTTCGTTGTTTGTTTTTTGAGGATAGTTTCAAACTCTTTTTGAAAGTGATACCTTTACAAATTTCTGATTTATTTTCTTTTAAATTTTAGTTACAAATAGATTTTTGTCAGCCTCTGCTGTTACAGCATACAGTACATTTATAGCTTGAAACTGCATACAGGAATTTCGGTTGTCCTGACTTCTTTCCGTATGGCTCTAAAACACTTTGAACTTGCACTTTTCAAATTGAGATCATCTAAAATAAGAATGAATGAACTTCACTAAGTTAGTTACACTGAGTGCTTAATTTCCTAACTACTTTACCCTCTGTCTTTCTATCTTGCGGCTTACAGCAGTTAGGCAGTAAGCAGCTGGCCTTCCAGCAGCAGCTGATCCAGATGCAGCAGCTTCAGCAGCAGCACATCCTCAACCTCCAGAGACAGGGCCTGGTTCCACTGCAGCCCACTACCACCATGCAGACTCTGCAGCAAGGTATATGCACACACAGGCATTCATAAAAAGAGTTGTAACCGTGCAGCATTTGGTGACACAAACACATCTTAACAAACATGTACACACACATGGGCATATGTGTGTACACGCAGGCAGGCCAGTACCCAGTGCTGCCTGTGAAGCCTGTTAAGTTAATCAGCCTATAAAAGATAAAAGGAAACGTGATTGGTGGGTTTGTGGAAAGTATTCATTTGGATAATAGGTAAAATATGCCACTAAGCCCCCTGCTTAGAGAGATGTGTGCATGTGCTTGGGCGAATGTTTGCATGCATGTGTGTGTACTTGAGATTAGCCAGATACAAGAACATCATCGTTTTGCTATTACTGTGCCCACTGGATGTATTTTTTTTTCTGTTCCTATGTGTAACTTCTCCCGCAGTCCCTTAATTTTGTCAGCAGAGTTTTAGAATGATAAATGTTGACTGTTGACTGGCCCGCCCTGAGTATATGCGTCCTGTGTGTGTGTGTGTATCTATGTCCATTTTTTTCTGTGCTCTTGCACAGCAGAACTCGACACACACGTACACACTATCTCACTCACGGAGAATGCTTTAGAGGCTCTAAAGTGGCCGTAACATTGCTAAAGCGCTGACTGAGTTGACCAAACAGACCGATTTCCTTCCCTCTGGCTGTCTGATCTCTGATCTCTCTTTTTCTCTCATGCACAGTCACATGCAGACACACACACACACACACACACACACACACACACACACACACACACACACTCACATCCAACAAAGAAACTGTGTTTAACTAATCAAAAGTGAAATTCAAATGAATTTAACGCTGAAAAAGTTCTCAAAATGTGTGTGTATTTGTGTGTGCGAGAGGACATGGGTGTTTGTTTATATGAGGTGAGGACAAATAGATGTACCAGTTTACATAGAGTGGAAAAAGCGACTGGATGCAAACTGAATACAAATGAAAAAGACAGGGGCTACATTTCTGCTAGAAGTGTAATTTTTCAGACAGTTTCAAACATTTGGCTTCGGCATCTCCTTTTTCTTTTATTCTCCTTCCGTATCAGACTGGAATTTCCCTGCAGTGTGAAAGAGCTGGTCCATTGTGACGGCTCAGCCAGGCGTGAGCCAGAGCATTCCTCTGACCAGCCATGCCACGCAAACACACAAACACTCAAGCATAAACACTTACACCTTTACACACATATGCACACACTATTGCCCCGCCTCAAAGGGCTGTTGTGTTCATTGTGTAGGTGGTGACATTAGGGGTCCTGCTTTGGTTTCAGTCTATTTCTGCGACTGCAGTAGGATAGAGGTACTGTGTAGGCCTCTCATAACTGCCTTATGACAAAACCTAATAAATTCATGGCAAAATTAAAAAGCAGAAAGAGTAGTAAAAATTTTTTTTAATGACAAGCAGACAGAGCAAACACCGAGGGTATGCAAGAAACTGCAGCTTTTGCAAACCTTCAACTTTTAAAATCACCCAGTTAGAAATTCTGTGTCATTCTCAACATGTGTTTGTCCAGAGTTATTAATGTGAACAAAAAATGAGCCCTAATATGGGCATGCACATTTGACATGTATAAGGCAGAAACAGTTATCAGGACCTCACAATACTTTGCATCTTTAAACTCAAGCTGAAGGAAATTATGACAGCAGTTTTCACCCCATTTCATGGTTTATAAACCTTGACTTTGTTTTCCTTTCACTCATCACTAAACTGCTGACTTTCATCAATAATCTCCTATATTGTGTTCTCGAATTACATTTGTGTCCTGTTTTTAAGTAACTGGAGTGTGCTATGAGCCACTTTGTATAGCAGTCTTCAACTACCTCACACTTTCACTGCATGTGTTCGGCTAATACATACATGTGTGTGCCCATACAAAGACATCCACACACACAGCACCTCATTCTTCCAGAGTGAGAACTTTTGTTTTGGCGGGACCGCAGAAGAATGCAGACAAAGCAGACATAATATTTGGATTGCTGCGAAGTCTCTGTATGCGTATGTGTCAATGTGCGTGTGTGTGCGTGCATGCTAAGATCCATTGGAGCAGGCTGCGGCGTCTTAGGCGTCTCTTTTGCTGTGAAATTGGAGCAGAAATAACAAAGCTATGACTAGAAAACTCAAAGTGTGCACCCACCCATTTCACACAAATAGTGGTCGCGACAGGAGCAGTGGAGCTGGTGGACAGTAGAAGTTGCAACAAAGTTTAGCTGCTTAATTAAGAATACCGGCTTTCTGGAAGGACAATGAAAATAAACCTCAGTTTTTAAGATGTTCTGTTTTCCACTCCAAACCACTCTGAAACACAGGGACGATTACAGTAGCATGTGTGTGTTCAACGTCCATTCAAATTTATGGATTAGTTTCAGCTATCTCTGTGCCTCTGTGTGTGTCTGCATGTGGGTACTATTATGTAGTTTATAGTTAACCATATTTCTTCTTCAATTTATTTGAATCAGCTTAACTTAAACATCCTATCATCACATTTGAGCATGAACATATGAAGTTGATCAATGAGTTAAGTGATACCAGTTGCTAAGTTAAATCGGAGTCCTCCTCTGCAGCGATGTGTCCGTCGGACCTACAACAACTGTGGAAGGATGTGTCGGGGGTGCAGAGCAGCGAGGAGGCCCTGAAACAGGCCGAGGGCCTCGACTTGAGCACCAACAGCTCCAATTCTACCTCAGCCTTCCCCAAAGCTGCCAGTGCTCACCTTCCACTGCACAGCCTGCCCAATGGACAGAGCCACACCCCAAAGAGAGACAGGTACAGTAACACTTCCTAATGATAGCCACATTGTGGCAGGGAACCTGCTCTTTGTGTGACTTGCAGTCTCTCCTATTATATCACTCTTACTGTCATTTATTTTAAAAATTTGATCCTTCTTTTTTACACATGGAAAACACACTTACAAAACATGCACATCCAGCATATCACACATCAGCGTGGTGTAAACATCTCGCGGCTCATTTGATAGGAGGTGTGTTGGGTTCAGCACATTCTGCCAGGATGCTGTCAGCCACACGTCAGTATGGGATGGAGGCAAAGTTAGGAAAGGAGAGAATGGTGGACTCAGGAGAGGAGAAGTAGCGGGAGGTAGTGGACGGCCGGATTTACTTTACAGATAAATTCCACAGTATAGTGTGGTCATTTCCAGGGATGCATGTGCTGGGGGGATGCACTACACACACTGTATAAGGGCTGTGTTGTCCCATCGCTGTGTTGGCTGCTCATGGGCTTGTCTCCATCTTTAAGAGCCAGACTGTTTGAGTGGATATCCTCCTTCACCAAGGCAGACAGCGGAGATGACCATGTCCCTCTTTACTCCAAAGGCAGCCAACCCCCCAGCAGCCAGTAAGTAGCATATACACGTACACACATGTACACACACAAGTGGACAAGTTGACGACAAGAAGATACACTGTTAGAGGGTGGTCTGAAGTGTCCTTCAGCACTGATTTACTGCTTGTACCAGTGGCACTGTTGATCCTGACTTCTGACCTCATTTCAGGGAAGGTCAGGGTGGCCGGAGAAGTGTTAATTAAAAGAGGTTCTAGTTAATCATGTCACACATGGTCATAATGAAACTACGGTGTGCTGCCCGTACTCCAACACAGTTGGCTTAGACGATCACAGAAGGGATAGCATTAGTGTGTTAGCCTGCTAAGCTAATGCATGGCTGATGTGGAGGAGAATGTGGTTGCCAGCAGTTTGTCATGTCTGCTGTCTGAGCTGCTTCTGAGTTGACTCAACCACAGCCAACACACATACACACAACATACACTCCAACCTCAGCCTGCACATATGATCAGGAAGAGGTGAAAAGCAACGAGAGGGAGAGAGAGACATGTTTCCATCTGCAAGACAAATGGTTTCTGTTAGACAACCTTCTGATCTTGATTTGGGAGAATCCCCATTCCAGTCCACGCACACACACACACATACACACTCACACGCACGTGCGTGCATATACACACACATACAAACACACACATACGCAGTCATGTAAATATATGTGGAGACAGCAGTCGCCGGCAGAGGTCCAAGTCTGAACCACATCTGCTACTGGACCTGCCACACACACATGCACGGATACAGTTATTTTACCCTGGGTCCAAACCAAACCTGGCCTAGTCTTTCATCATCACACACACATATAAATACACACACAGTCATAAATATGAAGAGATACACATACGCAAAACACACACATAAGCTCACCACAAAAGAACAACCAGCACATGACGGCAACCGCCACCAATCAGTCATGGCTGGTTGGTCCCGCGCCGGCTCTGTGTCAGCTCCTGAAATATTAGAACATACACCAAAACTAGCACACACATGCAAAACACACGCCAAGAACAGAAAGACCGGTCGTGGACTTTAGAATGTGACTCTGAGGTTGCTGGACCAATTCCCCTGTTTGCCTGGCTTCTGTGACTGACCCCACTCTGCTCTGTCCTCCTGTCTCTGCACTTGGCTTTATGAACTGTACTAATGACTGCTAACCAAACTCAGATGGCTGTGTTGGTGCTGCTGCTGTTGCTGCTACAAGTTTTGTTTTTTGTTGTTCTTTTTTGGGGGTTTTTTTTTTTNGCATGTGCGTGTGTGAGAAAGTGTGACACGTGAATGCCTTTCTTCTTATTCTAAGAACTTATTTACTTTTGTTTACTGTTTATTTGATATAAATAACAAATGGGAAAAAAAACTAATCTCATTATTATCTCTGTTTGTGTGTCTCTCGCTTCACAGTCATGAGGAGCATACCGGCTCCCATCCCCTCTATGGCCATGGAGAGTGTAAGTGGCCTGGTTGTGAAGCACTGTGTGAGGACATGGGACAGTTCATCAAGTAAGTCATTATGCTATAATGATGTGCTTAGTATATATTTAATAGTGCAGCTAGAAGAAAAGTCACGGTGGCAAAGGTTCTGTTTTGACCAAGACTTCTGTTAGTAACCATTTTCTATTTCCACCCCTTTAACGGCTCTTAAAGGCTTTGTTATAGGGACGTGTTTATAGTTCCCTCGGAAGGGTCATAAGAGTAATATTTCTAGACATATTCAAATTCTCTATTAAAAAAAAATCACACAAGTGAGTAGAATCAAAGTCTCTTTAGTGATTAGTTTGCATTATTTTCAGTTTCAAATGGCAAAGTACAAATGTATTGTTATAAATGTTGCTGCTGTCCCCAAATCCTGCAGTCACACACTTTGGCTGCATCAACCAAAATCTAGGTTTATGTCCGCATTAAAACTTAATTCAGTTTTACTACCAGTCTGTAACAAACATATGTTTTTTTTTATTATTAAGTTCATGACAATTTAATCCAATAAAGACACAAGACACGTTTTCTGATTTACAATACATGACAAAGTACATGCCAATCACACATATTACTCCAGTTCTTCATTTCCTGACTAATTTATCTGTTGCGAGCTTTTAACATCACAATAGCTCTGAGGCGCATACGTACATGCACACATGTACAAACACACTTTGGCACGCAGATTCACTGGTTCACATCTTTGTTTTTGTCTGAGACTGAGTTCCTTAAACAACAGAATCCTCTGTCGGCCTGAATCCTTAACTATCATGCATTTCATTGGCTGTGCTTGTGCACTTGTACATGTCAATTTGTTGCTTCAATACAGGGAAACAGGTGGTCTAAATATATAAGAATAAAGTTGAAGTGTGTTAAGGGTATTTTTCACTAAGTCGTTCCTTACTTTTGTTGGCTTTTATGATTTTGGGTCTCTGTGAGTGCAAAAAACTTCTTTTCACTCTGCGTCCTTCTACTTTACTTTCACTCCTCCTTCTGTTATTTACCAGTTTCGATTCATTGTGTGATACTGATGTAGTATTTGGCCTTGACATTCTCGTACCTCCTCCTCTGTCGCACATAGTGCCGTGGACTTCCCCATGGCACCATGGCTGATAATGAAGGCTTCACAAGCCTTTAATGAAGCCTTAAACAAACTCTCGCTCATTATCTATGTGGAACTCTTAGCTATTTGGACAGTGAAGATATTAATAAGCCAGGGTGATGAAATACGTATTCGTACACACACACACATCATCACAGAACTGTGAGTAGTGATTGTGATGGCATCGGACAGTCAGATCAAAGCTTGCAGGCAGGCTGGGAAAGTTTGGAGAGGAAAGCTGTTGTTTGGTGTCTCATTTCACGTAGCCCCGGGGCAGATGGAAGGAGAGTGAGAGATAGAGTGAAAGAGTGTGTGTGTGTGTGTGTGTATATGTGTGTGTGTGTGTGTGTGTGTGTGTGTGTGT
>JASGAU010411823.1:0-19688 GCA_030220045.1 Australoheros facetus
AGAGCAGACTCTACCTGCTGAGAAGGCTGAGGTCTTTTGGAGTGCAGGGGGCACTCCTGAAGACCTTCTATGACTCTGTAGTAGCATCAGCCATCTTCTACGCAGCAGTGTGTTGGAGCAGCAGCTTATCTGCAGCTGAGAGGAAGCGGTTAGAAAAGCTCATCAGGAAGGCCACCTCTGTCCTAGGATGTCCTCTCGACCCAGTGCAGGTGGTGGGAGACAGAAGGACCCTGACCAAAATAACATCACTGATGGACAGTCTGTCACTGATGGAGCTCCTTCAGTGACAGACTGCTGCACCCTAAATGCACAAAGGAGCGTTATCGTCGATCCTTCCTCCCAGCAGCTGTAAGACTTTATAACCATCACTGCTCCCAACAAAAATAGAACCAATAGTATGTATATATTGTATAGTAATACATAGTATATTGTCATTTCCTGTAATTATAATCCTGTACAGTATATATTATTTTATTATTATTATTATTAGTAGTAGTAGTAGTAGTGGTAGTATTGTTAATCTTGTCCTGTTGTGTTTTGACATTTTTGCTGCTGTTTCACCTAAATTTCCCCTTTGCGGGACAATAAAGGCTGTTTCTTCTTCTTCTTCTACATCTACCAAGTTGCTGCTTACGGTTAGAGTTATTGGTAGGATTAGTTCTCAATCATGCACACCTAGAGACCGCATCCAACACCCTCAACCTCTGAGCAATCACTGTCAATGGTTAGGCGATTGCACAGGTTTCCTGGTGGGAGTCAACCTGTCTCCAAACAATTACTCTTTGCAGTAGGGGACTCAGCTCAAATGGTTGCCAACTGGTTGTATTCTGGTTGTATTCCTATATAAACACAAGGTTGCAGCGCGCCAGTCCGTCACTATTTGTGATTTCTGCATTTCTGTTTCAAATCTATGAGGTTCTCGCTGGACTCTGAATTTAATTAGTTAATATTAATTTCTCTGTGTGAAGAAGGCAACATATTTTAAATATAATATAAAAAAATATTATCACAAACAGATAGAACATGATTGCCAACTTAATAATATGAATTAATATGAATTTCAGTGCATGAGACAGCGACAGATGTGTGATTTTTGCTAATTTATTTGCTTATAACTGCAAAGTTATCACAAACAGATTGCATGTAATTGCCAACTTGACCCCATTCAATTGCAGACTGGCGTCATCTTATTTCTATTCTATTGCTGTCTTGATGCAACAAAGATCACTCTGAAGACAGCAACTGACTATGAGTGGTTGCAGGCTTTGTCCTCATCTTTGAAGCAACCTTTTCAAAGGCAACAAGACCGCAAGTTCGTTGCACACGGCCGTAATAATTTTGGCCGCGTCCTCAGCCACTGTTTCCCCCTAGCGTGACTGTCCCATTAATCAGTATTGTTCCTTAAAAACTACCCTCTGGTGTGAACATGGAGACTTTAAGGGGCGGTTGCAGAGTCTCAATCAACAACTGCTCAATGTTCAGTTGCTGTGATATAACCAGAGTCTGACAGTAATGTCCACCTCATGTGATGGGTGGTGCTGCTTTCCTTATGTGTGTAGGGCATATGACATCTCGCAGACATTAAGTAAGAGGGGATTTTTATTTTTTTTTATTATCTTTGGGTGATCATCACGATGATTCAGATTTGCCAACAGGGTGGAACTTTAGGTGTCGAGTTAAGCAGCTAAAGACTTCAAATCTGCTATACTTATGTTTTATTCAGAGAATATGGAGAAAGACAGGGGTTAGACAAACTTATGAGGACGGACAAAGTTTGAACAACATGCCCGCAGTGGAAGGAGTTTGGTGTAAATACAATTATAACCACTTCATGTAGAAAATCAAACAAAGCTGGTTTGACCAGAAAGTGGGTCTAGAAAAAAAGAGGAGGGACATTTTTGAAAATGCACTTCTACAATTCAAAACAGCTGTCAAGTGGTTGCAGATCAGCCCCTCGAGTGTTAAAGCCTCAGCATACAGTTTGTGCTTTAGCCCTGAAAGCGAGCTTCGCCTCTTTTCAATTAAAATAACGGTTGTTGTTGGCGTTCAGAGGGTTTGAATGCACGACAGAAGTATCCCAGATCACATCTCCTCTTCTGGCTCCTCTCTGCACTTGTTTGTGGCTCTTCCAGCTCTACAACATCAAACTGGAAATCTCTCGACGGGGTTTGGCTCTGTGATAGCCACCGCAAGAGCCCCAGCACCACAACAACTCCAGAGATTGACGGACAATTAAAGAGTGAGAGGCGAAGGCTGGAGCGTGTGATATGCGAGAACTCGTCAAACATGCAAAATGAATTTAGTTTATATTCGCTACGAAGAAGAAAGGGAGCGAGGGGGGAAAAAAAGCTGCTCTTTTGCTGAGAATTTCTGATCTCTCTCTGCTGGACAAGAAAGCTCACAGAGAGAACAAGATCGCCGCATAGCAGATTGCTGCAGAAACAAATGCTCACGCTACAAAAGTATTGATTTTTCATGTTGTTCTTGTTAGCTGGAAAACTGAGCAGAATCTTCTACAAATGACCACAACCGGGCCACTTTAAAAAAAAAAAAAAAAACAGAAGATAAACACACTGCGTGCCCTTTCCTCCTGTGGAAAGGCTTCAAAAAAACATCCGACGGGGAATGAAGACAGAAAACTTTTATTTTAGGACCAACCAGACACACAAGTGACACGTTTGAAAACATGTTTCTTTGCTTATTCTTTCAATCAATCGCCTTTTACATGCATAGCATTAAAGTTTAATCTATTTAAAACGTAACAAAGCCCCAGCAGACCTGGACTTATTTATTTTTTGGCAAACTTCAGAAAAGTCAAAAACAAACTCGTATCACTTAATATCAACAGATATTTCACATTTAATATATAGGAGCATAATTGTATTTTTAAAAATATGTAAATATATGATATGTACTGCAGATGTATATTACTGTGCAAAAGTCTTGATCCACCTCTCATGGCTTTATGTTTTGCTTCCACGGAGCCAGACTTACTAGTAATTAAAAAAATAGTTTTAAACTGTTTCTTTAGGCACTTCAACACATCATCTGTTCCCATTTCTTTAGTTGAATATATGAAAAATGTCAATGATAACAGAGTTTGACAGGCAAAAATTGTATTTTTGTACCAACAAGGTGATTCTTAAAGAGCTTTTAGAGAAAAACCTGATATATATATCAGCATGGTGTGCTGTGTGCTTAAAAAAATGAGGAAACTGGAAAAGTGGAGGAAAAAAGAAGACTAAATTTTTGGTTCAAATCATCGTCAGTGTGTACAGAGAAGGTCAGCAGAGCAGTACAACAGTGAGTGTCTACAACCATTTGTAAAACATGGTAAAACACGGTGGAGGCTCCATTATCGTTTGAGGCTGCATTTCAGCCAGTGGTGTTGGAGATCTTGTCAAAATTAATGGAATTATGAACCCAGAAAAGTATCAGCATGACAATGATCCCAAACACACTGCTGATGAGGTTAAATCATACCTGGATAGAAAAACACACAGTGGAACACTATCAGTCATGGATTGGTCTCCCCAGAGCCCGGCCCTCAACATTATTGAAGCAGTGTGGGATCATCCTGACAGAGAACAGAACAAAAGGCAGAAACATCTAAAGAAGAGCTTTGAATGTCCTTCAAGAAGCCTGGAGAACTATTCCTGAAGACTACTTAAAGAAATGAGAAGAAAGGTCAGACTGTGCTGAAGAATAAAGGTGGTCACACCAAATATTCACTTTCAAGATCGTCAGAATTGTGCAAACTCTGTTTTTTTTGCCTTTCCATGAATATTTGCACGTTTAAATAAATCTCTTCAACTATTTCCCATTTTTCTAGCAAAAAATATAAAGAAATGAAGGGACGCTCAAGACTTTTGCACAGTACTGTAGCATTAGAAAATAGAGATATATTTATATAGAGAAAAGAGATAAGGAGGCAGAGAAAAAGTAGACATAAAAAAAATGGAGTGAAATCCATATACAGAGACTAGAGAAAGATAAGATGAACACAGATGCAGAGAATAGACTTGTAGGGATATCGATGCAGAAAACAGAGAGATAAAAGTAGAGAAACCAATGAAAAAAATAAGGAATGGACATATAGAAAACAGAAGCACAGAGTGTAAAACTAATAGAGATACAGAGGATAGAAATACAGAGAACAATGAGAAAAATATGCAAATAACAGAGAGAACAGAGATATAATTATATAACTTATTTCTTGCAAAAACCACGATCAGAAATGCTCTGAGTATGTTTGAAGGAGACACCAAGAGACAGTATGTAAAGAGCAGCGTGTGTCTGCTGCCACCAAAACAAATCCTGCACGTTTACTGCACTTCACAAATAAAATGGTTTTGATTGGGATTCTGATAGATCCCTCAAGAAAACTTTTCACTCTGAGATGAAGAAAAAAAAAAGGAGAGACGACTTATCACTCACCGAAATTAATAATTGACGGTGTCTCTGATGAATAATTAATCAAACATTTGAATAATTGTTGTAGCTCTAATCTCGACAGACATTTGCACATCGGCGTGCTCTTAATATCTGCCTCCGTATATGAGTTTACATCCTCTCAGGACGCACAGATAGAATTAAAAGATCTAACTTACATCTGCAGAAACCTTGTCCGGCTCTTGGAGATTTCCTACTCAGCCAGATGATGAAGCACTGCTAAAAGAGGAAATGAGTCTCTAAACATATCGATAAAAGGCAGAAAAACAAGATCTGCAATCACATGTAATATTGCACCATCTACACACAAATACATATGGCTGCGCCTAAACTTTTTCTTTAGTATCATCTGTTTTCCAACAATAGTTGAAGTATTTGTGGATTGATTCAAAAGGCTGGAATGATTTGCCATAATAGAGGTTTGTTGGGTACAAAGTGGATGAGTTTTGGGTGGAATAATGTCAGCCTTTAAAGCTTTTCCCCTGTCTGCTTGTTAGCAAGATATCTTAAAAAGTAAACACATTTGGCTGAAATCAGACGATCGATTTTGACCCAAACACTGAGTGGATTTTGAACATAAACATTTTTAGCAATAACACGCTCTGTTTTCATATTTTTCAAGGGTCTATGGGGCATTTACTGGGCTTTAAAGCAAAATTCTATTTTTGTTATTCTTGTACTTCTTTCTTTTAGGTACTGTAACATTTTAGTCATCATTACATAGACACAGCCACAGCCCAAGGAGCCAGATCACATACAGACATGCTGTTTGGATGGCTGCTGTACTCTCTTCAGATTGGCACAATAATGTCAGCTGACCGCCCTCTCAACCAGAATTGGATGGTGGCCACTTTTTGGGAACTGGTGTTGCCTCCATGAAGGGAAATCTGTGACTTAGCCAATTCACAGAAAAAGGAAAAGACTCAAAGGGGGAGAGAAACTTAGGCCTCAGACACTTAGGCCTAGAGACCAGACAGTGACCCCCTGGAAACCACAGGTTGCTGGTAGACTGTCACCCATAGTTTACATGTGAGATACCATGCTGCTGTAGTTTGGTTTGGACCGTAAAACGTATTTGCAGCACAAAAAAGGGGTTTGTGCGCTTCGGCTTCTGTGTCCAGACGAGGACCCGCCCACACTCAAACGTAAACGAGCAGTTCACAGAAACGCGGTGTGAGTGGTCATTATCGTCTGCAAACCCTGTCCAAGCAGTTCCTTTTTCAAGACTAGAGTATATATATATATATATAGTGAATGTGAGAAAGAGCAACAGATTCTTTCAACCTTGTCAACATTTCAAATGAGAAAACTGGTTGAGACTGATGAAACATTTTAGCGACAAACTGCACTTCTGGTTAAATACTGAAGAAATCAGGGGGTCCTGTCCAAACTGACTTTCTCAATATTCAACTAAAACCACAAATTTTACTTAAACTTAACCAAGTCATTTGCGTTCTCTCAACGGTTCAAACAAGGGCAGATATAAGGCTAAAAGGGAAATCAGTAATGTGTCTCGTACTCTGGCATCAAATACTGTCCAGCTCCGTTTTGGGTAGTTCGAGGTAGTACTCATTTCTAATCCTGTCCATCCTGGTCACTCCCAATGAAAATCTCCAGCTCAACCTCCTGTCTTATTGTTGGTGCCACCATCTCCAAACCATTACATCATAGCAGGTCTCACTTCCCTTTCACTCTTGCTGCTATCCTTCTGTCACAAATCATCCATGACACTTGTCTCTACCAACTCCACCCTGCCTGCATTCTTCACCTCTCATGTTCGCTGCCCGTTGCTGTGGATGGTTGACACCAGGTATTTAAACTCATCTACTTTCACTATCCCTACTCCTTCAAACTTCACTTTTACAAGAAATAGACTAAATGAGAGTTAAATGGTGACCGGACATTGTTTCAGAAAGTCCCATCATCTTGAAGCCTATATGTAAGGATTTTGACCATCTCTGGCTTGGTGTTTTGAAACTTGGAAAGACTAGCAAGGGGAGGATCTGACTGAGAAACTAAGGATACTGGAAACTGGCATGAAAAGGACTTGTCAGGCACAAGGTAGGCCTGGCCTAAAGCACACCTGGGACAGCATCTGCACTTAACATTTTGGGTTATTTAACCTCATGAAGTCTAACTCTAACCCTGTACAGTTTGGAGAGAGGGAAAATTATGTTTTCTGGAAAGCGTGTTCATCATTTGATGTGTGGTAGTTAAAAGTCATAAATTCTGATAACAAAGAGTTAGGGGTCAGGGTTTTGGTACTGTCAATGATGACAACCACAGAAATAATTCAGCAAAACAAACTGATTCCCTGAACATCGCCTACGACTGTCCAAGCTCACTATCAGTCAGTTTATTGCCTGCGACCACATGACACATAACAACTGTGTGAGTGTGTCTGCCCAGAGGATCGCTAACTTTAAACCGAACTGCGGCAAATGAATGGTTTTTTTTTTCCCCCATCAACTGTGGCACAACTTTGCAGAGAAGTCAGCTTTGAACCCTTGGCCTCTTCGATAAGAATTCACAGAGTTTGCAGTTTGCTTGTGTGCACTTTCAGATGTTTACATTATTTTTCAGAGCCTCAGACAAACGGATCTGTTTCATCCTCTGCTAAAGTTTATGGCCCTGTAGGAACTCGGAGAAAGTCAGTTCACGGTCTGCTGGATGCACTGTATGCCTCCACTGCTCATTTTAGACGCACCATCTTTCCAACATTGTCATCCATGGCGTTTGTTATCTTGACACTCAAAGGATTTTGGGAAATGTTGATAGAAACTGGCATAGGAAGCAAATTGCTGTTGTGTTCACCACTTCCTTCCACGTTTCTATCCTTGCAGAGTAAAGCATCCCTCACACCTCTCGCTTCTGACCATTCCTCTTTGTATGTATGTGTGCGTGTGTTGGTGTATGTGCTGGGAGGGGAGTCGGTTATTCGTCTTTTGATCCTAGCATGCTTGTTGTCAAAAGCTGCCTGGATTGAAGAGACTGTTGGCCACAATTGACTGTGACAATTAGGCCACGATCACAGTCCCCGAGTGGAGCACTTAACGCCTAATTTACATGTCACTTTGCTGAATTAAAAAAAAAAAAACATAGAGAGAGAAAAAATATTCTGCTTTGCTCACTCTCCCTCCCACCTTCTTTTTTCTATCTACTCCATCTTTTTTTTTTTCCTGCATGCCTTGTAAACTGTAATTTGTACACTGCTTAGGGGAACCAGGCAGAAGAGAGGCAACCAGCATTTCCATTTGAAAAGAGGCAATCACCAGGCCACTGCTGAGCCTATTGTCCGGTGGTGGAGATGGTGGGGGGGTGGCGGTAATTTACAGGCAGTGAAGTTAACCTTATGGTGAGGTACATTACACATGAGGTTTACAACCATATGCATGCAGATCTTCTCGTGTTTACTGATACACTGGTCCGATATTGTTCTTTTACCGAGACCTGGATATCCGTCAGTCAGGAGCCTCATTGCTCCTCCTGCTGTGAGAGCCTGAAATCAACTGTCCTCATCCTTTTCCCGTCCATCTTTATTCCCATGGCATCCAATACAGAAAAATTTGCAAAGCCATTGGTGTCCTAAAGATACACTCAGGGTGTCCTTTGGACTTGGTGCTGTGACACTAAGGACTGTTTGGAATCAGTGTGAGTTGCTAATATATGGATGACTACAGAAGACCAGCTGGGGTCACGTTCTGGGTAACCGTTTTTTAATGTGCAGGTAAGAGGGCAAATTTTAACCCAACGTTATTTCTGACATTATTTTTAACATTTGAGTCCTTATGATGCCAGTGACACATCAGTGTCAGTGATATCCCTTACATCCTGTCTAATGCTGCAGTCACATTCTGGAAAACTGGTTGGTGACTGGAAACCGCAGCAAGACCAAAGTTACTGAGACCGTATCGTATTCAGTTAACTTGCAATCTCGTTGCGGGGACCAGGTCTGTGAACACTCGCAGTCGGTAGCCATCTTCAAAGCAAATTTGGTGTGTCACGGTGGCAATAAGACAGAGTCAATCTGTTGTCAAGTTGGCAATCACATGCGATCTGTAGTAAATCGATGAAAATTCATTTGCATGCACAAAAATTCAAATAAACTCCTTACAGTCAGAGTCCAGCTAGAACCTCATAGATCTGAAACTGAAATTCCTCCACAAATTGTGACATAGTTGTTACAGGACGGCAATTTAACAGCAAAATGACAGAGATGCACAACAACCTTGTGTTTATATAGGATTATAAACCGGAATAAAATAAATCAGTAACCAGTTGATTTGAGCCCTAAATTGCAAAGAGACACATTCTAGAAAAGTTGACTGACTCAGATTGATTGCAACATGTTGGCAATCTTTGTGTATTTATCAATTAGATGACAATTATTTGCAAAGGTTCGCCGAACTGTGAGTGTGACCGAGTGGACCACAATTTGTTTGGAGACAGGTTGCCTCACAGGCGGTCTGTGCAATCGTCTTGTGATCGAAAGTGGAGGTTGACGGTGTTGCACGCTCAACCTCTCAACTGCAGCTACTTGCAATCAGTTGCCGGATGCAAAAAAAAAAGGTCAATGCAATCACCAGGCAAACACCGAGTTTACGAGTCAAAAGGAGGTTGCCGTCCTATCTTTTACTCTAGTGTGACTGAAGCCTAAGTACTTGCATGGACTTGCTCTAGGTTATCAATCAAATCTTTTGCAATTCTATGACACCCGCTTAGGCCCACTGATCAGCAGCTCTTTGTAATTCTGAACTCCCAATTGGTTCTTAAAACCAACATTCTTAGATCCATTCTCAGATCTCAAACCCTGACTCAAAATACAGCTGTTCTCACTGGCCTCTTCAGTTTCAGATTAGGCTTATTTCACAGGCTTAGTTGTCAGTGATTTTTTTTCTTTTTGCTATTATTTTTATTACTTTCGTTAGCATTAGCATTAGTTATCATCAATTATTTTATTTTTACCTGTTTGGTTTGATGTTTGTTTGCTGTGCAGCACTTTGGTCAACATATGTTGGATCTTGACTTATATGTTCATCTCGAACTCTTGCTCTAAGCACAGAAGCCCCACTCACCTTCTGTTTGCGAGAGGCAGCAAATCAGAAGACAGTTGACTTAAAGGCGGAGAAGCTAAAACAATTTGTTTCAGATAGAGGATGAACTGAGAAGCTGTAACAAGGCCCAGTGTAGGATAAAATAAGGATTTTTTTTAACTGTGACTCAGGCAAAGAAACTGTAGTGGAGTCAAAGTATAAAAATGAGGAGCTGAAAATAAACAGAATAGATCCCCTTTAAAAAACCATCTTGCTTAGAGGAATGTTTTTCAAAGCCCAGACATTTTATCAAGAGCCACCAAAGAAAAATCAGCAATGCTGTTAAAAAAAGACTGTTTATCCATTCATCCATTTTCTTCTGCTTATCCAATTTGGGGTCGCAGTTGGGCCAGAGCCTATCCCAGCTATCACAGGGTGAGAGGCAGCGTACACCCTGGATAGTTTGACAATCTATCACAGGGCTAACACAGAAAGTCAGACAACCATTCACACCGACAGCTAACTTAGAATCCCCAATTAACCAAACATGTATGCCTCTGGACTGTGGGAGGAAGCAGGTGTACCTGAAGAAAATCCATGTAGGCACAGGGGAACATGCAAGCCTGCCGGTGGATTAGAACCCAGGACCTTTTGGCTAGCTACCGCTTCACCATGCCGCACAATTAGCAGATGACCCGCACTACCTCTTGAGCCACAGCCATCCCACTTTATCTGGATTTGTTAACTGGGGTTTTTAACTCATGATTGACTGGACATTGAGCATATTTCTGTCAAATAAGGTGGCACAAACTTACCAACCAAAGACAAAAAAGTGCAAAGCAAAAGGTCTCAAACGGAAAACAAACTGCTGTCTCCTGAGAGGTTCCTTCTGACTTACTTTACTGCCTAGACTGATTTTGTAGCTCTTTATAAAAGTCCCGTTATCTGTGGCTGTTCATTGCAATGACAAACGCTTTAAGGCAGCAACCCCAGAAATACCTCTTGACGCTAGAACTTGTTCTTTCTGAACTATACTTGCATGTCAGTTTTTGTTGCCTATATTTTAATTTTTTTTTTAAGAGATTCAAATCTTGATCTTTACCCAGAAAAACAACTAGGTAATTCAATAAAAAGAAAAGTGTAAATTTAATCTGCAGCAGTTTACATTTGGCAGTAAGACCAAGAGCACGAGTGGGCATGAATGACAACAGATATGATGTTAATTAAAAGGAAAGGAAACGAGGCCGGGGTTAAGTTGGGTTGCAAAGCAGCTTGCAGTTTAAACAGCACATCCTATATGAGATGTGCCATTTAGATATGTAGAAGAGAATCAGCTGGAGCTGAGCCTGAACTAACACAATGCTCAGCTTGTTCAACCTGATTACTTACTGACTTTTGAAACTTTGCACTTGAATGATCAGTAAACTGAAAATAAATTGTTAAATACATGGTTTTATGGAGGGGCAACACAGAATGATCCTTTTTTAAATCCTGATTATCCTGTTTTGATCATTTTTTGGAAGCCAATGAAATGTTGTTTCAGAACTGAAAATTACATCTGACTGATTACCCAGACCTTCTGAATTATGAATTCAAAAACTTTTTTAATGTTGGGAACACATGTAGTCAGTTATGGCCTTAAAAGCCCCAGATCGGCTTAAACAAACGCCCCCTTCCCGTCAGCTCTTCCTCGTGGCTGAACTTTCTTTTCTTCTGCTCTGACAGGCTGTTTGTGACAGGTGCAGAGTGCGCGTGTGTGTGTATTTGTGTGTACGTGTGTGAAAGGACTCCCTCCCTTCATCCATCTCTCTCTCTCTCACACACACACACACACCCGCACACACACACACTCCTGCTGTCCTTTCAAAGAGAACATAGAGAGGACAGAGTGTGTACAGAAACAGCAGGTTGATGGGATAATGCCCATCATCTGTTGCACCATGTCATTTCTGTGCCGCCATAACCTGCTTTTGTAACGGCACACATGAGCGGACACACTTTTCCCCTCTTGTGTGTGCATGTGCGTGATATTCTACATGTGAACGAGTTAAATCGGAAGAAATCCAAGGTGGAAATCTTCATCACTCATGAGAAAATCTAACAATCTATTTACAAAGTCTGTGAGTGTATCTAAAGGTGTGTGTGTGTGTGTGTGTGTGTGTGTGTGTGTGTGTGTAGGCATACGTCAGCCCGGCGCGGGATTGTTATGCAGCTCAGCCTGCTCACAATAATCACAAGAATAAATTCCCTTCTCTGCTGTGAATGACCTAATCCAGATTTGATGGTCATTATATCAGACCTGCTTCATTATGCTGTAAACATACAGCACAGATAATCTTAATCTCTGTAATGCCACTGTAAACGAGAACAGCGCTCCTGCTGCATGAAACCCACCTCTGGTTTGTTTTTGTTCACACTCATTTTGTGGATTTTATGTTATTTGAGACATTTGAATTCAACATTTTCTCCCTCCCTAAATCCCTGCAAACATCATTTCTGTAGATACTGATATGGGTATCAGGTTGAATGTAGGTTACTAATCCCGGCGATTGAGCCTTTAATTAATTGCACAGTTTTGTAATAAGGCCGGGAGGATTAGTGTGTGGACAGGTGGGCAGATTTAAACCTCACTGGGCCGGACACATGTTGAGACTGAAGGGAAGCCATCATCCCGAACAAAGAGGGATTTTTGTTTTGTTTTTTATTCTGTGGATAAACTCCAAATGTCTGCGTACATGCAACAGAAAGTGTTCAAAACAGCGCCCCGAATGTAATCCATTTGCTGCTGCCAAGTACCATTTCACAGGGTTCCACACAGGACCTTTATGGCGTTTAAACACATGAAAGGCTCTCCATAAAGGAGCCCCGTCACATTGTTTTTCAGTGGACATTGTTTGGGCTGCAGTCTTCATTCACAGCACCACGTTCAAAGGTGCTACACTGGACTCACCACTGTGAGAAGTTTGCAACGGTGCAACAATAAATAAAGTGCAAGAAGAAACACATCTGATGGGCTATAATAATTTGTTAGGTTTGGGCACTAAAACAGAACTATTTGGCTGTTTATGCATCATAAACCACTTTATTAGGTTTAGATATCAAGGGTGAAGTTTTTGATTAGGTTTAATTACCAAAGCTAAACTAATACCTTTTATTTAGACACTAAAACCAATCAGTTTGTTTTAGACACCAAAATAGAGGTTCAATATTTTTTTTTATTAGGTTTAATATCCTAAACTAAAGAAATACCTTAGTTTTATACACCACAAACACTCAGTAAGGTTTATCTGCCAAAGTAAAACCACTTGGTTAGGTTTAGGTACTAAGACTACTTCGGTTTAGACATTCCCACTCTTGTCCTTGAGTGGTCAGTAAGAGCAGAAAAGACACATATAAATACTCATACATTTTACAACACATTCATCTAATAGGGATATTTTCAAGGTCGTGTTGAATGCAATGGAAAATCCATGTACATGAACAACACGCCTATATTTTTATGACTACTTAAAATGTTGCCATGAGACCATATTTATTACCTAAATCATCTTTGATGATGTCATAGGTGATGCTCGTTTTCTCTGCTGGTTCAGCTGAAAGAGTTTCAACTGATAAACGGGTAAAACCTGGACTACAAGAGCGCTAAAAACAATGTGCTGTCTTGCACTTTATTTAGCATTATTTCTGATTTTAGTAGTGTTCCTAACCAAGCTTAACTCTTGTTTATACTGTAGCTGGAGAGAATTGTGCAGGCTCTTAGTCTCACTCCACACCACACAGACAAACTTTGCAAAGACCAATCTACATGCACGCACACTGATATTACCTCCTAACTAGTTGCCGGCCCCCGCACGCACCGCGTGGGTAAACAAGCACGTTCCTGCACATTTACCTGTGTTTTATCTCCTTTCCATCCCGAGCGGTGGAGATCTGAAGCGACCTGCTGAGCGCCTCCACGGGAGAAAAGGAAACAGAAATTACTGAGAGTCAGACAGAGAGAGAGCGGGAGAGACATGACTGATTTATCCCACACACACTGAAATTACAGAGGTGCAGTAAAGAAAGAGGAAGAGAAGAAGAAATGAAGACAGTATTTATATGGTTAGAAAAGCAGTATACCAAATCAAATCAAATAAAAAAAAAACAAGCATTGTTAAATATTTCCGGGAATGTTTCGAAAACATTCAAACTGCAGCACAATAAAGAGTGATTGAATTGCCAAATGCATTATGGAAGACCGGAAAATAAATAGTAATGTAGGCTGGGCACAATTCACCTGAGAGTGCTGAAGAATAATGTTATGATGGCTCAAAGGTGGCTTTAGATATCCTGAAATATCCGTCTAGTTTAGCCTCCTAGGAATGTACCTGCTGACCTTTCTTTCACATAAGATGCCAGATATAATTTGCACTATAAGAAATATTAGTGAACCTCTAACTAAAAGGGTCAGAGCTCAATATTTCTGACAAATTACCTTGTTTTCTGATATTGAAAGATCAATATATCTGTTTACACAGCAGGAGCTTGTTCAGCCTAGTTTAGCATAAAATCTGGAAATGGGTGCAAATAACAAGCCTGGTTCTGCCCAAAGAGAAAAAAAAACCTCTGAATCCTCACAAGAAACATACTGCAAAGGACAAACTACAGGCCAAAACAAAGTATTATTTAACTACATTTCAATACTGATTTAATCTGTTGTACAAACATTTCCCATATTACCTATATCACTGCTTACACAATAATTTTTGAACTGTATAACTTTAGAGGACCAGTGAAGTAGAACATGGCGATGTAGATACCTTGAACCAGCGTATCTCCAACAGCACCAAACTGGGCCACATTATGAAGCTGTTATCATATCAAGAGCCACACGTGGGTTATTTATATGCTTTTAATATCTAAATAAATGAACTAAAACTATCCTTGAGCCCACTGTTCCACGTCCTGTATATTGTTCTTGCAGTTTGGACAAAAATTCAGGATGAGGTTCCTGCTTCTATATTCAGATAAATCTGAAGTTCTTGTACTCGGCCCCACAAATCTTAGAAACATGGTGTCTAATCAGATATTTACTCTGGATGGCATTACTTTGGCCTCCAGTAACACTGCCAGAAATTTTGGTGTCATTTTCTGAGCAGGATATGTCCTTCATTACACATATTAAACAAATATGTAGGACCACTTTTTTGCATTTATACAATATTTCTAAAATTAGAAACATCCTTCCTCAGAGTGATGCTGAAAACTAATTCATGCATTTATTACTTCTAGGCAGGACTATTTATTATTATCAGCCTGTCCTAAAAGCTCCCTGAGAAGCCTTCAGCTTTCACCTTCACCTCTGTTGCAGGTTTCTTCCTGTTAAAACAGAGATTTCCCTTCCCACTCGTGCTCTTAGGTGGCCATCTAATTGGTGGGCTTTTCTCTCGATTATTGTCGGGTCTTTACCTTAAGTATAAAGCATCTTGAGCCAACTGTTGTGATTTGGTTCTATATAAATAAAACTTTGCTTCTTGGCCAGATTTAGGATCATAAAAACTCAACTACTTTGTTATGTTAAGGCACGAACCTTAACTACTCGGTTAGATTTATTATAAATGTAATTTTATATCAATGCCCGACTAACTTCCATAGAAATGTTGAATATCTTATTTCTTTCCTGCATTTAAACTCAATAAAAACTCAGGTTTAGGCACAATTTGATTAATAAAAATTCAACAAGTTTCCTACAGTAACTATTATACCATTTACCAAAGCACTGCAACTTTCAGTCTGGGGGTAATAAAATATGGAAAAATCATATTATCTAAAAACAGAATGATCAGTCTTTAATTTCATGTATTTTTAAAAACGTGAGCATAACAGCTCAATGACTGTGAGAAATTTAAATTGAAAATGTACATTTTAAAGATATTTAATCATGTAGTTTATGTTTACAATAATCTTAGCCAAAAGTAGTAAAAGGAGTGCAGAGATGGGCAAATGGCTCTTATTGTTTGGTAAAGTTGGATGAAATTATTTTAAATACACTGCTGCTTCTATAACACATTTTAAAACAACTGACCCATTCTCAACAATCACTATAATCCCTATTATTCAGATAAGTTATCCTTAGGTAATAAATAAAATTAACAAGAGGCTTTAAATATGATTTCACTTCCACACCACTCATCACTTTCTAAGAAGAGGTGTTAATTTTGTTAAATAGTGGATGTCTCATTTTGGAACGAAACTCTTCATTTATCTCCAAATGTCAATTAAATTCAAATATAATCAAATATATCTCAATGAATAAAACATTGTGGGTAGCACGTTGGATGAGCTTTCGCTGCTCGCAGTGAGCGCCGTTTCTCTTTCTCTCTCATTAGAAGCAGCCTTGAGCATTATAGCAACTTTCTCTCTCTCTCTCTCTCGTGCCTTCCTCGCGCACACGCATTTTTTCCACCAGGCTCTGAGCTAGCTGTTAGTGGCCCCAAACAGTTTCACAGCACATTTATGGTTTGATCTTCTGCTAGTGATATGATGGCGCAGCATGGACGAGCTGCCTGCTGCACAGAGTATAGGCAACCCATAGAAACAGGCAGAGGACCACTTAAACCTGTATAGAAACTCACCTCTGTGCCAGCTGCACAGGATAATAAAGACTTTCTGTTTGAAATCAGGTTTTCACCAAGCGAAGACTTCATTTTCCCTGAGGAGGAAACCCAGGCAGAAGAAACACCCGGTGTTACAAACAAAATATTTAACCCTTTTTCTCTAACATAACATTTGGCAGTTGCATACCTATGTTATAAAACTAGAAAATTCCAAATAGATGGTATATGGAAAAATTAGCTTAACTAATCTGAAAAAAAAACGAGCAATTTCACTAAAGAACTGAGTGGACTTGAACAGGCAGTAAAACTTTCAGTAAAACTAAAAGTAATGGCTAAGGCAATATACACCCAAAAGGAATGCATGAAATATTAAAATACACAAATAATGGTCAAAAAGTAAATAAATGGTTGAAATACCTCTCTGGAACTATGGCTAACATGTGAAACCGCTAGTAAATGTTGTTAGTATGAATAATCAAATTAAATGATTAGCAAAATATGACTGATAAATATTTAAACTTGCAAGGTAATATGGGCTGAGCGATGACAAAGTCTGAAAAGTCTGGCTAAATATAAGCTAAAAACAGTCTAAAGAGACAAAATTATGAATAAAAAAACTTAAAATAAGGTGGTATAAGTATAGCAGAATCTTAGTAAAAGATGAATTGTTGCAATACTTAGTTCCATCTATTCATCCATTAAGTTTCTGCAGCTTATCCAGGTTCAGATCATGGAGGTTGCAGCTTAAACAGTCCCCCTTCTTCCAGCCACCTCCCGACAACTCTTTTTGGAGGACAACAAGACGTTCTCCTAACAGCCAAGAGAGTGTGTCCTGGGTTTGATCCGGGGTCTCCTTCCAGCTGGATGTGCCTAGATGGTGGCTAAGATGTATCCCAATGAGGTGCCTAAATCAACTCAAAAGGCTCCTTTCCATGTGGAGAATTAACGACTCCACTCTGAGCCCAAGCTCCTCACCCTGTCTCCAGGCTGAGTCCAGACAACCTTTGGAGGAAGCTGATTTCTGCCAACTATGTCCAGGATCTCATTCTTTCAGTCACTACCTACATGGATAGAGACATAGATTGACTGCTAAACTGATAGCTTTTCTTTCATGCTCGGCTCTGCCTCTTCACAACAACAGAGCGATACAGTGTCTACATCACTGCAGATGCTGCACCAATCCATCAGTCAATCTCCCATGCCACTCACCCCTCACTCGTGAACAAGAACTCCTCCACTTGGTGAGGAGTGGGCACACCACCCATGACCAGACTTGAAGTTCCCAATTCACATCCCTGCTTCATATGTGGCAGCAAACCATGCCAGGACAACCAGGAGGCCACTGTTTGATGAGGCCAACGGAACTAGATCATCAACAAAAAAACAGAGATGAGATCCTAAGATTACCCTCCATCCTGCAACTCAAGAGGCGAGGTCTCCATAAAAATTATGAACAGAACCAGTGACAAAGTGCAGTCCTGATGGAGTCCGGCTCCCACTGGGAACAAGTCTAATTTACTGCCAGTAGTGCAAACCGAGCTCTCACTATGGCCATACAGGGACCGAGTAGCCAGATATCCTGCACTCCCGAATAGGACACGCCCGAAGAATGCAGTGAAAACCTTCACCCAGTCCACAAAATACATGTAGACGGGTTGGGTAAACTCCCAAATACCCTCAAATATCCTTGTGAAGATAAAGAGTTGGTCCACTGTTCCATGACCAGCATTGACAATGAAAACCTGATTGTTCCTGCATCTGAGGTTCTAACACAGTAACCTGGTGTAGAACTTCACAGGGAGGGTGAGGAGTGTGCCCCTGAAGTTGGAACACATCCTCCAATCCCCCCGCTTAAAAAGAAGGACCACCACCCCCGTTTGCCAATCCAAGGGCACTGTCCCCAACTTCCACCCAATGTTGCAGAGGCATGTTAACCAAGATAACCCCAATGTACCCAGAGCCCTAAAGAACTCAGAACCAATCCCATTCTCACCCAAGGAACTCGTGACGGGCAAGTTGTCCTCCTCATGCCCAGACCCTGTGTGCCATAGTTAACTAAAAGTATCAATTATAAGTTTGAAAGGTTTTAACCTAAAAAAAAATATTTAGCTAAAAGTGTGGCAATAAGTTAAATTGTTAGTTAACCGTATGAATTAATAATTGAAAGCACTGAATAAAAGTAAGGATGAACTGATTATGGATAAATTAATTGTTGGCCATCAAATTAAATCATTAGTTTAACATAATGGATAAAGACTTTAAACTGTTCACCAAGATTCATTAGCTGAAAAGCTGTTAAATGGAGTCTCAATGGTATAATATATTTCTGAAAACAATAAACTGAAAAGCTGATAAATGTTCAAGTTCAGTTTAAAATAAGCTCAAGTGGACACATTTGAACATGGGAGGTGTTAATGAAGGGTTTTTGAGTCCATCTGACATGGTGTGGACTGCTATAAATAATATGTGCTTACTTGAGTTACTTTTGCAGTCTGTCCATTCTCCTCTGACCTCTGACATCAACAAGCCATTTTCACCCAGAGAGCTGCTGCTCACTGGATATTTTCTCTTTTTCAGACCATTCTCTGGAAACCCTGGAGACTGTTGTGTGAAAAAATCCCAGTAGATCAGCAGTTTCTGAAATACTCAGACCAACAACCATGCCACATTCAGAGTCACTTAAATCCCATTTCTCCCACATTCTGATGCTCAGTTTGAACTTCAGCAGGTCGTCTTCACCTTGTCTACATTTCCTAAATACATTGAGTTGCTGACATTTGATTGTCTGATTAGATATTTACATTAATGAACCTTTGAACAGGGGTACGTAGGTGAGTATACAAGTATGGTTTGGGGTAAAATTTTGAATGTTGTATTAACTTTTAATTGTTTTTCATTGTTTTCTCTAGTAAAGATAGAAGTCTAGAGTTGCAAAAGAAATCTGGGTTTAATGTAAAAGCTAAATTGTTAAGCCTTTATATAAATGCATGTATAAGTTTAGCCTGATAGCAATTGGCTATATTTAAGTTTTTGCTTCATTGCCTAAACTACTTTGTTTATTATTAAGAGTGTACTGTCAAGAAAAGACACATATCAGTATTTATTTTATGAAGTTAACTGTGCACCTAGAGACTTCATGATACCTGGTGTTGCATGGTATTGTTACTTCATAAAAGTCTCTTTGGCAAATATTGAGACACTACAATAAAACACCCAAAAAAACAAAATACGAGGCCTCCTGCAAACCGGACATCAGGGGTTTTGCTGCGGCACACAAATCAAGTTTTGTCGCCTATTTTTGGGAGCAAATGAAGAGTGGTGGGTGTAGAAGAGGGAGGAGCGTTTGTGGATTGGTAGGGTTTTTGAGGTCTGTCTTTACAGAATTGTCTATCAATAGGTGCAGCCAGTGTCAGTAGTCCTTCCCATCAAACTGGGGCCTGACAAAGAGGCGGTGGCGCATGGGAAAGGGGCAGCAAGGTGAAACTAATGCCATGGATGTTTGATTCATCAGGGCCTCATTGTTGGCGGCCATGGCTGATTGTGAAGGTTCAGTCAAGCAAAAGGGGTGCGGAGTAATCAGTCGGATTTATGGTGCTGAGGGCCTCGG
>JASGAU010411825.1:0-30137 GCA_030220045.1 Australoheros facetus
CAGCTGACCTGATGAATGTGATGTTAATATTTACTTTCCTTTTAGCTCCGCTGTGGTCTCTTTCTGTCAGCTCCTTCAGCTGCTAAGTGCCGGATTCTAAATCCTAAAACTAGACAGGAAGTGTGCGCCGGGCTTCTCAAAGCTTTTTCACTGAAACGAGGTTTTTGTGTTTATGGGGATGAACCAAAAACAGTAAACCTGCAGGCTGCAAATCCAAAACAATGAGATGAAGGACATCACATCTGCATCCTGGGAACAGCTGCTGACTTAGCCTGGGGAGGGGTTACAGTAAATGTTGAAGGGTTTTAGTGTAGCCAGCACATGTGATGTATGAGGCGAAGCATCGCCAAACTACAAATGCAAATTAATTTTAAAAAGTTATTTTTTTCTCCTATTTTATTTATGATTTTATATAAATAACATACATACATAACACAACATGTCGACATAAGACACAAAAAAACAAAAAAACCCAAAGAAAAACCCCTCGTAATCCCAGGCCCCTATCAGCAACCCCTCCACAAAAAAAACTGAAGATGGCTGATGTGTTGATTTTTTGCACTGTGCACGGACTGTTGGACTGCAGGCAGTAAAAGCTCACTCAAAAGTGATTGATCAGCATGACTCTTACTCCACACAGACTGCTAAAAGAAACCAACGAACCTTAGGTGATCACTCATGTATTTATTCGATCTCAGAGACAGTGCACAGTCAGGCAATTTGATAGTTTAGAGGTTAACACATTGTGCAACAGGCCTTAGTTATAGTTATCCACTAATTCCTGCAGCTCATATAACAGCTGAAGCAT
Source organism: Australoheros facetus (assembly GCA_030220045.1). Taxonomy (NCBI): domain Eukaryota; kingdom Metazoa; phylum Chordata; class Actinopteri; order Cichliformes; family Cichlidae; genus Australoheros; species Australoheros facetus. Next base: position 809 of record JASGAU010411825.1, read on the forward strand.
CTGAGAGCCACTGAGACTATGACTATGACATATGAGGATGTGTGAATAAATGCAGCTACTTCCACATCACAATCACAGCTGTACAGAAATCAGGATATAAACATTTAGATTTCATGCACTTAATATATTTATGGGTATCTAATATTATAAAAAGTGTTCCTTCCCGATGATGCCAGCCCCTCATTTCTACCCCACACTGTCTTCACAGAAAGTGCAGCAGGAAGGGGAACGCTGTGCTGCACTCAGCTCATATCTGCAGATATGAAACAGCATGACCGCAGATACACGTGAACAGGAAATTGTAGGAAAATGAGTAAGCAAATCAAAGAGGGATACTTATCGATCCCTGAATGACAGATTCATATCAAATCCATATAGCTCTTCAGTAACAACACTGTCACGATGTTTAGTTATCCAGCTGGACGTGGTCATAAATAGTGTCTTACTGAATCTACAGTCAGTCACAATAATGTCACCATGCATCATATGTGGCATTAAAGCACCTCGTGTGTGTGTGTCTCTGTTCTTGTTGGACACACAGGTCTGCACTCGGGCCTTTAATGATGACAAAGGCAGCTGATGGGAGCAGTCGCTGGTCTAACTGGCAAACAGGCTTTCAGCTGCTGCTCTTTCAGGGCTTTGTACATAAAGCAGATAACTCAAAAACAATGGCTGACCCTGAACACCAGCTCCTGTTATTGTGAAAAGAAAAAAAGGGGCTTTAACTAAAAGAATCCAGCAGAGCTGCGCATCATGTGACCACCGGTGCCAATGTGATGCAACGATCAGTCAGTGGCACGATTTCCAAAAAAGCAGAAAAAAAATAGTAAAGGGGCGATATTATTTTCTGACTGAGATGCTGAATTCAGTATTTTCTTACATTCCTGGACAGGAAAATTAGTTTTAGTGGTCAAAATTTGGGTATAAAATCATGAATTCAGCCAGTTTTAGTTTTTAAAAAAAAAGTTTTTTGATTTCTATTAAATGTATTGAGTTCATTTACATACTAGACAATTATTCTAACACAGAAAGCTCTCTGAAGATATCATCATGACTTCTGGGAAATTACTAATTAATTATTAATGATTATTTTTGTGTTAAAAACCACACAAATAATCAATAAACTAGGCAGCAGAGTAATCATAAATACTGCAGCTATGCATGAAATGCACATGCACTTGAACCGCATCACATTTTAGGAACATTTCTGCCATAATCAGGTATTAAGGCTTCATAATATTTAGATATTAGCTGACATTAAGATTTTATTGAGTCACAAACGAAAGCTTGCCATCATTAATTGGATTAATTGGCTTCCTCAGAAATAGATTAATAGTAGATATTATAGCAGACAGGTGCAGCTGGATGATTTATGTATGAACAAAGGTGTGAGGATTTAGATTTAGCTGTCTGACACTTACACATCATGTTCACATATTATCATCGTGAATATGAAGATTGCTAAGCTGATGGCACTTGTGAGTGATCTGTTATGTGTTTCACTTGGTTACAGCAGTGAGTCGATGGTAGCGATGGGACGGGAATAAATCCAACAGGGTCGAGAAAAGAAGCGGTCGCCTCGCTGCTTTTAGTTTACAACACATGCTGCCCTGGTTACATTTTAATGAAGGAACATTTCTGCAGCCCAGCCTGGAGCTGCTGGGATTTATCCACACTACATGGATGTATGCTGGGGTTATAGTGTGGGGAGTAAACAAACTGTGGGTGAAATTTAGGTATAAAAGTGTGAATCTGGTAAGTTAAAATAGTTAAGCTAAAACATTTGTGTTTCCTTGTTTTATTGCAGGTGGTCAAATAAACGTGTCGAGTGCTGTAGCTCCGCATGTCTTCACGTATTTTCGTGCGGTGTTTGCACCCCTTTTCCTTCAGGGATTAATAATGTTTGCCTGATTCAATACCATCAGGTATTGAATCTGCTGTGGTTCTCTGCAGCACGTTTGCACACAGACTGAACAAAGAGTGGTAAATAAAGGGCGGTCACACCACACATTAATCTCCTCTTTTTCTTGGTTATTTCATTTCTGATAAATAAATATTTTTTCTGGCAATATTTTAAAAAACCATCCTCACTTTGGCTGATTTCCCCGAGACCCAAACTGTTCTGCTTCATGTGTAAACCTGCTTAAAATGCCTCTAAGAGAAGCTGGGACCTGGCAAAGGACCCGCTTCACCTTTTTACCATCTCCTCCTGCAACACAATCCCTCAGAGAGGTCAAGTGCTGTGACTCCTGCACTGAACTCCTTTTAACTGGAGATCCTGCTGACATGCTGCTGAAAAGCTCGGCCAGCTTTCTTTCACCAACACGCATCCTTCAGAAAGCATCATTCATGACAGAAAGCTGAAAACATGCTGATGAGGGCTGGAGAAACACTGGGACACAAAAAGTTTCACAGACAGCTTGAGACTGGGGGGGGGNCGACGCTGCTATCTAAGTTCAAAGTTCAACAGAAGGTCTTCATGGTGTATCGCAGCTTTTTTCCTAATTTGAAATAAAAAGTCAAGCTGAGCCCATCTGAAGATGTGAAGCAGCCACAACAAAGCAAGATAAAATCCTGCAACAGATTAAAGAGAAAAAAAAAACAGGCAATAAAAAGTGAAATAGAAGAATGGTTTCAGTGACTCAGTGAATGCACCTTAATCTGCCTTTTTTGGGATTTTTTTTTCCAAAGGTTTTCCCTCAATGCCTCCTCTCAGAGAAGCATAAGCCTGAAATGAGCTCAAAACATTTGGGTCAAGACTGAGAGTAGGCTTACAGAAAGAGGTAAAGAAAAAACATGCTCTTTTCTTTAATAGTTGCTATGCTCCTCTCAACACATGCAGCAGATCACCAACAGGCTCCTGACTCTGTTCCAACTGTCTGGGAATAGGTGACAAAGAAGGGACAATGGGAGTAATGGTCCCGAGGTGACGACATGCTTACAAATGAACTCAGTCTGACTGAGTAAGTAGCGCCGTTCAACATATTAAGTAACTCCACTGGGAGCGCTCAGTGAAGCGAAGGAGCCTTTGTCTCCACAGCCCTGGGGAACACATTCTCAGCCTATCCAAATGGGCAGGACTCCTTCAGATCCAGGATCATTTAAATGCCTCCACTGCCTGCAAAACTTTTCCAAAGTGTTACCACATTTTGCCAGAATACTCCAGACAAACCACAGCTACACACACACACACACACACAGCCTGGTTGTTGTTGTTGCCTCAAATTGGAGGCTTTATGTCTCTATAAATGTGCATCAGGCACCTTTCATCTGTTTCTTAATCATATGAAGTAAGTACAATAATATCCATGACCTGAATAAATGTGCAGATATCACTTTAGTACCTGCAGGCTACAGATAGGCTGGCACTAAAATAAATGAGGATGCATCAGGGATAAAACCTTCTTAAAATATTACTTCAGTTGTGCAGGTGCCAGTTTGCTCCGAGTTTGTTTTAGTAAGCAGAAATGTATAAAGGATGTAAATGCATGAAAGCAGAGTGATTAAGAAACCACAGCCAGCATCCCTCAAACTTAACAGGGTCGGCATTATTCTCATTTTTCATATTAGTGCCATTATGATACGTAAATTTAAATATCAGTACTTCCCCCTTGTCACAAGGGGTCGACACAGCAGGAAGCTTAAATAAGGTGGAATATCTCAATGTAATAAATTCAATATGACAAAATAAAGCAGCTCAACTACAAAAGCATTCCTCCAAATGGAGGGCAATAAGTGTTAAAATGCCACTTTGCTTCACTGTATTTATGATTTCTGTGACAGTGAAGAGCAGCTGAATGAGACATCTGAAAGCAGAAAGTGGGTGGAGCAAACTTTGATGATGTGAGCACTAATTATAAGCAAACACTGGACCATGCTGCAGCCAAACAAGCAGCAGAGCGAACACAGGCGAATGCAGCTGCAGCTCTACGATCGGTTTTAGCCACGCTCCACCTCTGCACCAACACGGCTCTCATCTCTGAGAGCGGGGCTACACTTGGCCATAATGCTGCTGTTACCACAGCAATGCAGCAGCCCCTGAGTTCTGCATCTCCCGGCGCAGACGCATTCAATGTGCCGCATGCAGCAGCACCAGCAGCCTTCCTCAGCATCTCTCTCACACACACACACACACACACACACACACACACACACACACACACACACACACACACACAGGCTCATAAAGACACCGCCTCATCCTGACCCCTGGTCCAACCCCCGAGGTCACGCCTGGACATCAAAGGGAACAAAAGCTTTTTGCTTCACTTATCCGCAAAAACAGGGAGGGAGAACAGAGAAGTCGAACCCCCCATTTAACTCCCTGAAACACTCACAGCTGAACTTTTTTTAAAGCCTGCATCTATACGATGAGGAAGTCCTCACTGAAGAAGAATTGTGGGAAAACAAGGCGGTCCTAAAAGCATATGATGGTGATGACAGGAATCAGGGAGGAAAAAACATGGAAAAAGTCAGGAGGGGTACCTTTGAGAGAGCTGATCTCATGCTGGATAGACCTTCCAGGATCCATGCTCACGACTGCCTGAGGCTCCAAACAGCAGAGTTTGAGCTCTGCAAGGTCAGCTCAGCACTGAAACACCACGCTGGAGGATGTAAACGTCCCTCAGCTAATGGCAGGCTGTTTCTACCCCTCCCTGCCTCCCTCCCTCTCTCTCTCTGCCCCCACAGGACTTGGCAGCTCAGTGTTTTTGCTCACTCTCACTCACTCACTCTCTCTCTCTCTGCCCACTTGCACACAAACCCGTCAGCAGAGAAACTCTGAAAGAAGAAAGCACACCTCCCTCTTTTCCAGCTCCTGCCCCTCCCTCTTGTTGTCTATTCTCATCCTTGTGGTGTTTCACAGGGAGGTGCCTCAATCACTCATCCTCTACCATCATATCACTACCACACATGTAGCTGGTGCCGAGCAGTGTTGAATGTTTTGGCTCGGAGTGAGTGTTAGGAAAAAAAACTCCTCCTTTAAGTGAAGGTTAAATGCCCTGAAAAAGATACCCAGAGTCTATGATATAAAAAACAAAACCGTGACATCTAAAAGATCAAATTAAGCTAAACTTGACAAGTAGTCAGTGAGTTGTTCGTTTCTCCACTGACACATTAACTGTGACTCAGCATCTCCCACTGAAGTATTCCACTGCTGGACTGGAAGAGTACTGCAGTGGGGACCTCGGGGTGTTTCGGATGACAGAGCAATTTGAAGGAAGCTAAATTTTTTTAGTCAGTAAAATTTATTCATCCATCTTTCGAGGCACAATGTTTCCATGTTAAACCGCAAACCTCTGCAATAGGACACGCTCAAATTTTTAAATCACTAATTAAAGCTGTAAAACAAACTAAAATCATATGTCAGGATATGATTTGTGACCTTTTCATCTCCTGGATTAGCAGCTGTATTCACCAATAAATGCCATAATAGTTTCATAAACTGTACACGTAATATTGTCAATAAACCAAGGATCACAGGGCTCCCTTTATCAGAAATATTTTAGAATTTGACAGCAAGGTCATGTTGACTTTGACTCAGCAGTCTCCTCCAGCCTCTGGAGACTGGCTGACACTGCTGTGCTGTGCCTGAAGTCAGCAACAATAAAAATGCTTTTTGCTTAAGCACAGATAAACTGACAGAGGATTGAAGCGTGATCAGGACAGCACACGGCCTCTGTATGAAGAACCGGCCTGTTTCTATAGCAGATCCAAGCAAATGCACGCTCTTAAACGAAGAGAAATAATTCCAGTTATTCAAGAAGATGATTTTATTTGTATGCAAATGCACTAACACACACCCGCAGACAGATACATGCATCACTGCAGAGTAACTATGTTACAGTCCAGTAAGACAGAAAGTTCCCTCTTTGATGTGGAACTATCAGACATCAATAACAGAACTACTAAATGAACTATAACATGATTGTATGGCTTTTTCTTTGAGCCCTCCTCGTGCAGCAGCTGGAGTGGATGGGCATGGAGAGGTCAGGGCAGGTGATGTTACCTGCAGGGTTTGTTTGGAGTAGGAAGAAACTCTATTTTCCAAATATTTGAAGTAAATAGTGCCGATGTATGGACTCACATGAGCTTCCATACACACTTATCAGAAATATGTTAAATTAAAAATTACAGCAAGAAATATTGGTTCATCCTGACTGTGGCAGCGCTGCTCTCTCCACCACTGACGTGTCAAAGCTTTGGCAGGTAAAGATTATGAGGAAAGCTGGTTCAGCTACAGGTGAACATGTACAAGAAGCTCAGATTCTCCCTGAGTCAGCGCAGAGATTGCTTTGGTAATAAGCTTATATGACCTGAGTCACATCAGTCTGATGAAGCTCACTCATATGGAATAAAGAGCAGTAACAGAGTCGGTGCTTTTTCAAGCTAAGAGGTTTTCTTCTTCCTAATTAAGTGTCCGGTGGTCAGACTGCTTAACGGCACCTTTTCCAAGGAGAAGGTTTTAAGGTTCTCAGGACTCCAGAAAGTCCTGCAGCTCCACAGCGAGCAGATCTGACAGCTGCTTTCCATTATTCTGCTATTTATCTTTCTGCTAAAGATAAATAGCAGAAAGTGCTGTAGCCCACCCTTTGCTAAAATGTGCCAACATCATGATGCTATTTGTCATGCAGGTGTTCTACAGTTGTTGTACCTTTTTATATATTTTTGACTGAGGTGTCAGTGTGAAATAGCAAATAATTCTGCTATTTATCTTTCTGCTAAAGATAAATAGCAGAAATATTTTGCACTGCCTCCAAACAGAGTGCTGACAATAAATCATCTTTAAAGAATTTTAAAATGTAACAAAACAAGGCTGCTTTTATGAGGTATATGAAAAACATGAAACATGCATCCGTCACAAGGGACGAATGTCTTCAAATCGCACAGACGCATTAAGACATCATGAGCTCACATGTGGACAGACAGAAGCAATAAAAAAAGTCCCGATATTCCCTGGAAAAAAAAAAAGCCACTGTGGATGTTTTCTCACTGAGCCACTTTACAAAGATATATCTGCTCTCCTGACAGGGAGCTGCTGAATTCAACAGCTAGTCTCTGACCTTAAACGCTTTCACACTGACACCTCAGTCAAAAATATATAAAAAGGTACAACAACTGTAGAACACCTGCATGACAAATAGCATCATGATGTTGGCACATTTTAGCAAAGGGTGGGCTACAGCCATGGAGGAGGTTATTTAGGGAGGCTGCACTGAACACTTCTGCGCTCGATAGAAAAATCAATGGCTCGTCACAGATCCAGTTTCAGCAGCAGCGAAACGATAACCGAGAAGCAAGTGCTACCTGGGAGGAGCTGGAAGAGATCAAGCCTTTAAATGATGACAACAGGTTGTACAGTGCAAGCATACAGTTTGGGATAGATTAACAGTATATATAGATTAAATTTCTGTTCTCCACAATGCTGCCTTGTTTATTACTCCCTATAGTCCAAGGAAACAATTACCAAAAACCTATTTCTCAACCACATCACAGTTATTTTAGTCCAATATTTATTTCTCTCTATTTTTTTTTTTTTGGCTAAAAACCCCCCCAAAACAACCCCCATATGTAGCAGCTCAATGTCAGACCGTTCTACTGGTAGTGTTTTATTTAGCAAATTAGTGAGCAATACAGCGCACTGAATACAGCAGCCACTGAGACAGATCCCAAAGCGCTGAGGTGCATTTAAGTTTTGAAAATCAAGTCATCAAGTGTGACAGATGGACTAATAGTTTAATGCAAATACAGTGAAGTCATTTCAGAGGGAATGACTCAGAAACAGTCCATTCATGTTGGTCCAATCCACTCATATATTTTAATCTGGTGGTGCAAACCCTGACTGTTATTTACTCCTCATACACACATATCTAAACCTTCAGAAAAATCAGACACACGATGCAGCATGTGATCTGGCAGCAAGCAAACCTGTTTAATCTAATGACTCAGTTCCTGAAACTGGGGCATTCCTCCTTGTATTAGCACTTTGTGAAAGTATGTTAGGAAACACAGCTTACGAACACCAGGCTGCCTCAGATCTGCAGTACAGAGCAAAGCAAAGGGCCTCACACAGCTTTGAGGAAATGGAGCCACCGGTGGTGACAAGCTGTAAACACAATAGAGGCCCACAGGCCAAATCTGGGCCTTTGCAAATTCTCATACAGCCCATCACTTTAAGTTCATAATAAGGCCCACTCAGTCGTAGCTGTCTTCTGTACAGTGTCGTGCACACATGCACATCCCAAACGAAACAGATGCACCTCCGCAGCACGCACCACCTTACAGCAATGCATCAAAAAGCAAAGCTGTTGCTGAAGGCTGACAACCTTAACTGAGTGACCTACATCTTTACAGGGGGAGGAGAGGCCTTGGCATCCATGTGCCATGAGATCATTTCTGTTCATTTTTCTGTTCACTGGCAAAGATATGAGACAACTACAGCACAACATGTTTCTTTGGCCCCAACCTCAGGGTCATGGAGCTGTAAAGGCAAGTTTCATGTCAGAGGGCTGAGCCGTATCTTACAGGTAAACTACATCAGTGCTCTAAAGCACGCCAACAAACAAGCCTGTATTCATATCAGCAACAAACAAAAAAGTCTCTATGTCATGAGTAATATTATCAGTTTTGCTCTCAGATTAATGCACTTTTGTGCATCACACCCACATTTTTGTGGATTTGCAGTAAAGGTCCACTATATATCAGATTATTTTCACACAGTCTGACAAACAGTCTGTTCCTGCTTCTTATCCACTGAACTTTTGAAGTGGGCAAAATTTCTCCCTGAAGGAATTCCTGGTTTCCAGGTGCCTCTTAAGCTCTTTCTGCATAACGTTGGCATTCGTTAACCAGCCCCCGAACATGAACTTGAGCTGAAGGCTGACGACTTCCTGCAGCAGTTTCTCATGACTGCTTTTTTTCCAAAACAAACTTTTTTATATATATATATATATATATATAGCTTCATATAAACCCCAAGCAAAGAAATAAAATGAAGAGCAGAGGTATATTTTCCTTATGATACAGCATGTACACTTTTCACAGGGTGCAAAAAAAAATCTGGTATTAAAATGAACGATCCGGCCTTTTAGTGTCGGGTTTTTTTTGGCCACGTTAAGCCTACATATTCACTTCAATGCAAATATTAATGTGTTTGAACTTTTAATCATAAAGAAATAAAAATCTCACCTTGATAAGGAACACTAGCAGCAATTTCTGAACATGTTTTGAGATGTGTGGACATAGGTTAGTGTGCAAAACTAAAGCTTGCATAACACCTTAGGAATTTCCCAGCATGCACTGGAGCCAATAAGAAAGAGACATACCTCGGTGATGATTTTCTGCTTTTGGCTATTTTGGGTATTTCATTCCTGAAGTTTACTCTAAAAAATACTAAAGCACCACACAGTAAAACTATTGTTCCTGTGCATATTTGAGGAGTCAAAAATTTCAGTTTCCTGCATGAACATCATTGTGAGGCAAACTGAGCCGCCCGGCTCCAAACCAAGAGACGAGCTCAGCCAAAGCCTCGAGACCCTTTTAATCCCAGGTGGAATACATGATACACCCTCTCCGCCCCTCTGTGGGATGCGGCTGGAGTGGGACCAACATACTCTGGTCTTTAGGGTGGGGCATGGGGAAGAGGCGATCCCCCCCCCACATCTGCTCCTTTTTAGATCCATTGGTGACATTAAACCCCCTGTGCAGTTGTTGAAGTTCAAACAAACAAGGTGAGAATTCAGAGGACAGCAGCTAAAAATAATCTCAGTACTACTGCCCCTCCCTCATTATCTCACACATAAAAAAAAAACACCATCACCATCATGATATCCAGTTCTCAGCCTCATAATGCTCTCAGTTACACCGTACAGACAGATCGATTGGTTAGTGGACTCGTCATGAAACCAGACACCACGAGCGATGGGTGACACCACATATACTGCAGCTACAAAGATAAGCTGTACTCAGATATTTTTGAGTATTTCAAACCCATAGTTTGGACCTAGTTAGTGTAAAAGTGTCAGGTATATATTATATTATAATAGGTATATAAATATATTATTTTTGTCCAAAGTATATTTCTTCCGTGATGAGTCATCATCACGCTTCAGTTCACCAGCTACTTTGTAGCAAGATTAAATAAATCTTCGCAGCCCTTAGCAACATTTTCTTTTTCTTTTTTTTACCCCAATAGTGCTCAGTAAGTTGCAGTACCCAGCATCTGCTGGCCAAACCTTTCAATATTGTAAGTGCTAATTTTTGCTGCACTGAATTGCACGTTACGCTTTGAATCATTCATGTAGTTACTCATTTTTATTGGAAGCTTTTTAATCTTAATATGATTATTTCATCATACCTAAATTTGGTTACATATGCATCACAGAAGTTCCTGGGAAAGGAAAATAAAGCAACTGCAGATGAATACATGTATTCATACGCATGTATTCATCTGTGTGTGCACATTTTTTCCAAAGTCCTTTCAGAGAGGAGCAAACGAGTACTTTTCAGGAGGACCACAACACCAGAGGAATTCACAGAATGTGTCAGGATGACAAACGTTTTACGGCCCACGATCTGTCAGATCTGCACTGTGAAAGAGACGCATTCAGGATCTCTGTTTTCCTTTTGTGTGGCTCTGACAGAGATCCACCAAAGTCTGTTCTCAGGACACCCAGAAGTATTTTATTCACACAGAACATGTCCATCCTCTGTGTGCGTCGTTTCACATTAATAACCATTAACATAGTAAACATAAGTGATAACAATGCTAACATATTTTCAAATACTTTTGCAGTAGCTTTGAGCAGGAAATTAACTATTTTGTTTTGCTTATAGCAAAACACTTCAGTGCTGCAAACTAATGCACATTTTTAAAATAAATTACTTGTGATAACTTATTCTCTTTCAGCTCTACAAATGAGATGAGGTGAGACAGAAATCAGTTCAGATGTTACTGTTGAATCACTGCAGACAAACAGAGAGAATGCCAGGCAGCTCCCCACTGACATTCCTGGCATTAGTCGGGATTACTGTAGCGTGCCAGAAACAGGGTGCTAGCACTGTTGTTCCACACCCTCAGGACAAACGTAAGGCCGGGATCTCTGCGCTCCCTGATGCAGAGGTTAGGCTGAGAGATGAACAGTCAACACGTGATAAGTATTCAGGTGAGGCTGAATACAGCGAGACAAAAGAAGTGAAGCACTTTCTGAATGACAGACTTACTCATATGAACTAATTACAACCTGTGTCATGATCCTGGTTTTCAGTGATGAGTTATAGTTTTTTATTTTGGTTGTTTCCGTGTGTGTCTTTCCTTTCTGTCTCCATCTTTTTGTTCTCTAATCAGCCTAGAGCGACTCAGAGGCTTGTTTGTTGTTGTAATTCCTGCCTGATCTGCATCTTGTTTTGGGGTCACCTCACGATCCCGACCTGAAAACTTGTTGCCTGGAAAAACCTCCAGGAACCCCCTGGGCCATACAGCCAAGTAAAAATGTTTGTAGGGTTTAGAGAAGCAATATATAACCTATTAATAGCTTTAAAGGAAAGCCGATCTTTTTATTCACTTCTGTTCACTGTTTGGGGTCATTCTGCCCTCATGGAGCCCCCCTTCATTTAGAGCTGTTTAGTCTTGTCTGCCTCCTTGTGCCTGTGGCTCAGGAGGCAGAGCAGGTCATCTACTTATTGTAAGGTTGGTGGTTCAATTCCTGGCTGCTCCAGTCTGCATGCCAAAGTATTCTTGGGCAAGATACTGAACCCTGAGGTGCTCCTGATGTGAATCAGAGTGTGAATGCAAATGTGTTGTATAAAGCACTGAGTGCTCAACTAGAATAGAAACGCGAAGTAGTCCATTTACATTATAGTTATTCTACTTATGAGATGTGTTTATACTTCCTTTATTTATCCAGGTAAAATGCTCAATGAGATTAAAAATCTCACTGAGACCTAGCCAAGAGGACAGCAGAAATGATAACAAATATAATATAAGCAAAGAAAGAAATACATTGTAGCGAACAAACATGAACAAAAGCATCCAAATCAAATGTAGTTACACATCATTCTAACAGCAAAAGCAGTCACAGTTTCCAGCAGAACTTTTCTCTCTCAGTCCTTTAAAATGGACTTAAACTCCGTCGTAACCACTTCAGGTCCAGGAAACAGAGGCGGCATATTTAAAAGCATTTTTATGATTTATGATTAATGATTTGGCTGTTTCACACAGGAACTTTTGGTATAAAGTGCATCTTATTATATTTTTCTGCTGAGAGCTCCTGTTTGGGGTTCTATATTGAACAGTAAGGCATGAGAGTTTTATCCTGTTTCTCATCTAACTATAAGCAACAGAAAAACCAAAGCAAAGCATTCTTTATTCCAAAATATAGACCTTTCCTTTAATCAGTCAATATAACAGATTTGTGGATACAGAACTCTGTGCTGCAGCGCGCTGTGACTACAAATCACAGCGCACAGTGAGGAACTATATTTTAATCTATTTTTGTAAGTAATCTGTTATAGCTCGACTGTGCGGAGCGCTCAGGACGGATAAAATGACAGTTTGTGTACGGCTGTATCCCGGAGACTGAACTCTCCCAGCGACCAGACAGATTTTCCCTCCAATGACATCATCCGCTCAGACAGATTAGAAAGGCATCTTTCTGTGTGTGTCACTGCTATCAGTCAATAACCTCCCGGACACGCTGTGGACACCTGTACCTCTGAGCACTGTGGGAAAGTAAACACTGACATCATGCTGTTAAATCACCTGAAGTTAACTTTTATAACCTTATTGATCCTTTTTTCCCCTCTATTTCTTTTGGCATTAAAACTGATGGTAAAACAATGAAAGCAGTTGTGCAGTAAAAGCAGCCAGAGAAGGGAACGATATCCCAATTCTCTGTTGTGTGGTTTTCAGTTTTATCATCTAATGTGTTGATTTGATTAAGCAACCAGTCACTTGCATCTGCAGCCTCTGTGCGTGGGAAACTTAGCCAACGTAGAGGTGACAAAAACTGCAGCATGATGCTCCAGAAGCAAGTCAGTCCCCACAGACTCCCATGTTAAGATACTCAGATCTTGCCATGTTTACAGCCTGGTAAACAAAAACAAAAAAACAATCTTGGTCTCGATAGAAAATGTTCACTCTTTGGCAACTTTACAGAAAGCTGGAAAAACACCTCAAAACAATTTGTGAAGTTTGTGCTTAGAGCATTTTAATACAACATGTTCTCCGCGTGTCAGTGTGGATTTCCTCCCACAGTCCAAAGACATGCAGGTACTGGGGTCAGGTTAATTGGTGAGTCTAAATTGCCCATTGGTGTGAATGTGAGTGTGAATGGTTGTCTGTCTCTCTGTGTTAGCCCTGCGACAGGCTGGCGACCTGTACAGGGTGTACCCTGCCTCTCGCCCTATGATAGATGGGATAGGCTCCAGCCCCCCCGCGACCCTGAACAGGATAAGCAGAAGAGGATGGATGGACGGACAGATGTCTGCCAAATATGCTAAAACTGACTGTCCAAGAAGTCTGTGCTCCAGTTTTGGTGACTAAGTATAGCTAGTCTGTTAGCTAGCATATGGCAGTTGGCAGGCATCTGTATTTGTGCCATGCAGCCTGCTCACCAAGCTTCCTACTCATCACCCCATCCTGTAGTTCAAATATAATAACGGGTCCACAATACCATGAGAGACAAAAGTTCAAAAAATATTTCATGACCCAGTAAGTGACATCAGGGTGGCTGCACCTGCATCATACGATCATCATGTGTGTATCTAGTTCATATTTTTAGCTCGGCTGTTTCGAAGAAAAAGTCACGGTTTTGTCGTAGCCTTGGCGTCAGCAGCGCGTGTGCCACGAAAACTGTAACATCAGCCATTACTCGAGAACGATGTGACCTAGGATGTTCAGATTCACACCATACTAAAAATCTAGGACAAGTACGAATCTCAGCCACCTTGACCTCATGATAAAGGTCAGAGGTCCAGTTTTCTGAAAATTTTGTGACCACGATAACTCCAGAACGATCTCACCGAGGATGTTCTGATTCACACCGTAGATGCATCCCGTTCAAGCTGCACCCATCAAACTTCACACACGTGTTCGCAAACTTTTTCATATATTTTTGCAGCGTGGTTACATAACTAACGTCAGCTGTTGACTCCACAGGTTTGGGAAGGCACTAATCCTCTGCTCCAACACAAATCCCATCTCAATTACACCAGCAAACTTTGCCAGGCTGAGTTCCCTTCACGGTGGTTCACAGTCTGGATTTCCATTCCTCTGCAGACTTAAAACAGTTCCACAAAAGAAACCAGAGACACAAACCAATTACATCTTTGTGTCATTAATCATCAGAAGGGATTTGGACTACGTGAAAGAATGTGAGCTCATCTATTAGATAAAGCGGCGTGACCAGCAGGGACTGAGCCAGCCGACCGGTCTTACTGCAGGAACCAAAAGGTTTCTGAAAAATCACAGCAGACAGGTGATTATATCCACTAAGATTTCACAGCTTTGTAGCTTTTCCAAAAATAAGAAGTATTTAAGGTTATTATTGGCTTTAAATACGTTTAATAAGTGAAATGGCCTTAAGAGCATCAGAAACAAGAATTTACTGTGGCTGAGGCTCAATTTCAGATCATTTTACAAATAACTTGGATAATTACACAGCTTATGCCGTGCAACCTCATGACTACTGCAGACAGGACTATATTACATAAAAATCTGCAGCAGCACAAAAAGGTAAAAGCCTGGTGAATCAATGGTCCATTACAATACACTGTTGTGCAGCTAATTAAGGGCCAAGAAACGGGAATCCAAACCAAACACGAAATTCTTTGAAAATAATTATTAAAATTAGTGTTTTGATAAGTTATGTTTGGGTCCTTTTATGTAAATATACTGATAAAAGCCAGATTCAAAGTCAGTCATAGGTGCAACAATCAAGAGGATTTTTAACTCAGGAGTTGGGAATTTCCACAATTCCTGATTGGTCTGGGAGTTTGGGAACGGGATCGGCCCCTGGGGCTTTTGGTCATGTTCCTCGAGCGGTTTTTGCAGGGTGGTGAGGCACATTGTGCTTGGCCTGCGTCCATGTTTAAATAGATAATACATATCAAACCAACATCCATATGAGTGCCAGGACTGATTGCATTGTAACAAGAGGATCTTTACCTCGTAGGGCTGCGACTTTATTGTTGCTGCTGATTTGTTTACATGCTTAATGTGCAGCACCCTGCACATAATATGTTTTAGAAGCACATATTAACTAAAAGTTCACCCTATAAACTCAACTGAAGCAGCAGACAGACAGGTGAGAGGAGCCTACTGCAGCTTCTGAGTCCTCAGTGATCTACAGGACACTGAGCCATGCTGCTGACACAGTGGGATGAGAGTAGGTGTGAACATATGGCAATAATACATGAGTGTCCTCTGTCAGAGAACAACCTTGAGACAATACATGCCCCTTTATTTCTCCTGTCTACTGTTCAAACCTGTAAAAAGATTTATGAATTTTAGTGGCTGATTCTGTATAAATTAAGGCAACTCTACAAACCCCCAGAAATATACTGTGATCAAGCTAGAACAAGGCTGGTTTTCTTCACGATTATATTCAGGCTTTGGGTTCACAGTGCCGATAATCTCGACAGACAAGCTCAGGGAAGATGGCTCCTGTTCATGCATGCAGACAAATCCTATTCCACGACTTCAGCTTCTCTGGATCCATGATAAACACAGGTTGCCTTCCAGCTGCAGAGCAACTATCAGTGTGAGGGGACAGAACTCGACATGTGTGTTTTCCTTAGAAGCTCACAGAAGTTAACATGTTTAAAATTAACTGAACAAAAAGCAGACGTAGTCGACTTGACATATATTCAGTGGCACAGAATTATTTTCCATTTTTACAACCTTTACACTGGACACATCTGCGTGTATGTGCAATCGTGTGTGCATAACTTAAGCACTATTACTATTTTTGAAAGTGAGGTCGAGTTGCATGAAACTGATCTGAGGGAAGTACTGGAACTGAGCTGAGGGTTCTTCTGGGGGGGGGCTCAAACTTGACAGTGATTCACAAGACAAATTTATCACAGCGCTTTTAGAAATCCACTCAGTATTTACACACAGAACCCGCAGGTTCTCCTGCAGCTGCAGGGTTTTCACAATGTTGTTTAAGTGTGTTCGCATGATCATCAGGTGATTGTGAAGGTTTAAAGAGCAATAGAATATTTTCCATTGTGTTAAAAATCATTCCTGTGTTTTGTTCTAATGAAGCCCTTAAGTTATGAAAAATAGGGAGAATTAAGTAAACACCTGACTGAATTCTCTTTTCCGTTTCTAAGGATGAACAGTCAACCTGTGTTTGAAGGGTGCAGTTACTGCAGGGTGACGCAGGATGATGTTCAGTCCAGCCTTGGAGACGTTCTTGATACCTGCTTTGTTTGGTTCCTGTACAAAGGCGGTCCCGTGACTCAGTCAGGCTTCCTGCTTTATTTTCAGTGGAGATTGCAGATATCATGAACACAGCCCTGAGAAATAGTATAGCGGAGACATCTGTGTATTTGCTAACGTCCACAGCATTAGAGGACTTGAACAGAATAGCTCTTGAAGTGATCAGCATTTCAGAGAAATGCATGGACACCAAGTGTGCTCCAATTTGTGCTCAGAGCATCCAGGACAGTGATACAGACAGTCTAAGCTGCTCAAGCTTGGAGGGACCCTTCAGGAGGCTGCAGAGTGATTCTGACTCTGCCAGGGAATAAGATTCCTGGCTCCCCAAACTTTGACGAAGTTGAAGATGTTCATGAAGTCCCTGAAGAGACCTACAGAAACACCCTTGCTCCTCGTCCGCGTGTGGTTAGACGATATCTGGGTAGTACTGGCAATAGTCCTGACTTTTAATTTACTGAGGCTAAAAATCTTGAGCAGCACCGTGCAGAGAGCTTTGAAACAACTCACTCCACACAGCAGAGGACTGATTCTTTATCACGTTCGACTGCATGTCCACTTCCACAGCTTCCTAAGTGTTCAACTGATGACAACTTTCTCAGGGTCTGTCTTACAAACGTAATCGATTAGATTGCTGACAAAACCCATACATCAGCTGCAAACTTGGATTTCCATCAGTTAGTCGTGTGACAGAGAGGCTTGTGGGAGAAGAGAGTTACACTGCACCACAAAGTGTTAAAAAGTTCCACATCACCATCTACAAAGAATTGTGTCGCAAATTTAGATCCAAATATTTGCTTCATTTTTTTGATGGAAAAGTGGAGACATTAAAAGGACAGCTTTAAAAATCGATGGAAAAAAACAAGCATGTTTAAGAAGATGTGGAGAAAATTTAGAAGGAACAACAATGTTTCTCATGCCTGTGAGACTAAAGCAGTGCTTCCATATTTAGTAGTTTGAGGAATGCATTCACTTGCTGCATAACAAAGCAGTCAGTAACAGAAACAATTATCTTGAAACATGATCACAAGTTCATTTTACAAGCTAAATAATATCCAAAAAAATGTGCTAGGTTGAGAAAGTAGGGTTGAGTCCCAGCTCTACTCGGTCAAGCGCTTAATTTAAAAAAAGATCTATATAATGTGGTGTTAAAACCCTTTTTTCAAATGGAACAATTTCAAGTATTTTAAAGTAGCCTAAACTAATGCACAGGCAGAATGCTGCCCCTCCCTGAGCCTGGTTCTGCTGCAGGTTTCTTCCTGTTAAAAAGGGAGTTTTTCCTCCCCACTGTCGCCTACTGCTGCTCATAGGGGGTTGTCTGATCATCGGGGTTTCTCCCTAATGCTGCAGGGGCTTTACCTTGCAGTTTTGACCAGTCAGACTACAGGACAGTTTTTAAAATCTGACTCTGTCCACCTTAGATTGATTTTGAATGAAAGCAGGGTTGTAAAAGCAGCATGTTGGTTCTGTGGGCCCTCCCACAGTACAGACATGCACCTTAATTGGACATCCAGTTGTTCAAATAATTCGTCTCTTATTTGAAAATAAAATGAATCAGGAAAATTAAATAAATGCATGTTTGTGTCTTTCTCCAGAATGTTTGACTTGACAACCACAGTATGGAGACAAACACTGTGACCCCACTGTAACTGGTTTTGTTGTTGTAGGTTAGATGCAGTAATAAACGCATTACTAATTATTTGATTCAAAGGAACACTAAATCCTGTGATGGATAAATTTGGGCTCAGAGTGAAAATATCCTGATGCTCCAGCTCAGTAGTTTTGATTTTAGCCTAAATGATGAAGGTGTGTTTAGTCCCATTAGCAGGTTTTCGCTGTTTTGAGTGACAGCACAGAAAGCACTAAAAACTGAGACTTTGTGATTCTTGCTTTTCTTTTCTTGCAGGTTTGTTTCTGTTTCTTTATACTATGATTTTTTTTTTTCATTTGACGCATGTATTTTTGTTTAACACCTTTTTTATTTGTTTGTTCACATTGTATTTTATCCCTATTGTGGTTGGTTGCTTCAGTTGTTTGTGTGTCCTTTTCCACTTGTCTATATTCAGACAAGAGGAAACAAACCCCTGTACTCCCCTCTCGTCCTATGGCAGCTGGAATATGCTCCAGCCCTCCACCCCCCACCTCCATGATCCTAAAAAGGATAAGCGGAAGAAAATGGATGGAATTTCATCTGAGAGAATTCCACCATCCGCTATCAATTTTACTAGTGGAAAATACCCCTGGGGTTACCATGAAAGTTTAACTGTTGCTAACCAGCTTTCCTGTTGCTTGTTTTTCCTTCCAGTGGCTGTTGTGGCGATTGTCAATATTATTTAACAGCTGCTTCCCCCAGGAAGGATCATGTCCCGTGGTCAGACTTATTATAACTCCATCACCTTGGACTACAGCCGGCAGTGGCGCTCCTTTTAACTCTGGAGAACCTGAACAGAACCTGCAGCAGGTAGATGAACGGCTCGTGTGGCGAGGCTGCACAGCAGAACTGGGACTACAAACAGCAGCAGGAGGCAGTACGGGAACAGAGAGATTCCTTTCTTTGACATTTGGTTACAAAACAGCAGCCAACTTCAAAAGAATGAGCATCTGAGGCGAAGATAACTTAACAAGGTCAGGGTCACTGGAGGTATTAGTGAGTGCTTATCAGGGGGACTCATTAGGCTTCTCCAAACTTCAGCGCTATCTCAGCATTTTAGATTTTCCAAGAAATTCCAGCACTGCAGTCAATCAGCGATAATGGAATAATCTTCTGAGTTTTGTCCAACACACGTAAAATGTGACTGGAAGAAGTTACTGCAACCTTAATAATAAACTTCTCATTGAGTTAAATGCCAGAAGTTATTCAGCTTGTCTTTCAACTGGAATAATGCCAAGACTGAGAGAGTAAACTCCAGGGATATCTTTGCAGTGAGTATTTAAAGCAGGGCTGCATGTTTTACACTAATAGATCCGATCTGTTACTATTCCAACACAGAGCTTCGCCCAACTGCCCTTTATCACTCCCACAGGAAGCTGAATTTCACCTGTTGTAATAACTTACACAAATGTTGCCTCAGCAGACGTCTCAGGCAGGAATAATAACTAAGCCATAATCATGTGATACTGTGTATACAGGTGCTGCCAAGAGTAACGGTCCATCCTCCTGCTGCTGCGCACAATCTGTACATGATGGACACTTCTTCAGGATCAGATCTCTCTCACCTGTGTTGTGAATTTTGAACTGGTGTCACCACAGACTAAAAATACAAGTGTACCCACCCCAGGCAGCAATGCAAGTCAAGCATACATTCATGGTAATATCAATAATTCCACCTCCTTACAACAAGACTAATTGAGTAGCATCAGTTTAAGGTGATTGAGGGCAAGCTTAAATTCCCGAATTCAGTTCCATATGAAAGTTTGTCCTTTAACTCTTAACTGTTGACAGCTCACTCACTCTCACACACACACACACACACACACACACGCAATTTCAATACACAGCTTTACAGAAGGAGCTAACATCTCACAACAAACCCAAAACAATAAAGCTCTTTTTAAGGAGACCTGTTATATTTCTTCTAGATGTACAATTATCTGAAACAAGCAGCATCCGGTTAAAAAGTAACAATAAGAAAGAGTAACAGGAAGTCGGATCTTGGCAGAGAGACTGGAGGTTATGAAAGGGGCGTGGAGCATCAGACTGGTGCCAGAGAGACCCAGCAGGAATGCTGCCCACAGTGACATGCACAGTAGGTAATCACATGGGAAGAAAATTACTAGACTGGTGTGACTGGCTGGAACAGCTCAGTTCCCAGCACGCCAAGACCAAGAGCAGGCTCGTACTGATAGTTTGCTGTAACTGGGATTTTAGGCCCACAGCTGTGAGTTCTGTTTTTATCTGCAATCACTCACGCAACAGCGACCCTCTTATATCAGCGGACTTACAGACATGGGGAGGCTCTAGAAAAAGAGTCGCTTCCTCACTAATGTGTGATGTGGGTGACAAGTGTAACATGAGAGCACAGCTGCTCCTGTCAGCCTGTGTCCTAAACTAAATTGCCTACATATGTTAATGTAATTCACCTGCATTCACGGGTTTGATGAGCCGGAGGCTGACACGTGCAGGTGAGCGACAGCAGGTCAAAAATTGGACAACACGGTGGCTCTGTGAAGTTCTACATATGTTTGACTTAAAAATTATAGGTTATTTGGAGCTAGAATCAGAGAATCAGATTAGCTTTATTGTCATTATACTTCACATATGATGACATATAATGACAGGTGCTTCTTCATTTATTCTCAGTGGGAAAGGAATGGTGCTACATGGTAACAGAAATGCAGCTTGTATCAGTTATGCCGGCCACCATCACCCATCAGCAAATATGATGACATTTTCCAGTGGTCAATATTTATCTGTCTATATATGTCACATATTTCATACTTTTAAAATGTGAGTTAAAAGACTTACACTGTTATTCTCTATAATGAAGGAGTAAAAATGAGAAAAATAAGGAGTAAAAAACAAAATTGTGTCCAGTGGTATCATTTATCAGATAAATAATGATGTTTTGTAGATGCAAACTAGGAGAACATGGTATAAAAACCAGTTTCAACCTGCTGCTTCTTCCTACCCTGAAGTGATTTCCTTGCAGGATTTGCATTGGACAAATTCAGACTCAAACCAGGTAAGCAAATGAGGTGCAGGTGCATCTTCAAGTTGTGTGGACTTCTTGTTTCTATCAACTCTGCAAATCTTTCTGAAACAAACATAAAATACTATCACATAAGCCTTTACCCACACACGGTGTAACTGGAGAATGTCCACCATGCTGGCAGGCAGCTCTTATCATTCATGTTGCACCGTTGGACCTGTGCCATTCAACCGAAGGCCAAACGTCTCACCTCTCTGAGCCCACACTGCCCAGTGATTCTCCTGTATCCAGAGAAGGCAGGCAGGTCTGAGAAGGACACAAAGCAGGCAGAACAGCCCTCCTCTTCGTTTTATTGATGCACTTATTCTGTTACTGTACCTGTACGAGTGCACCACTTAATCTCCTGTATTGCTTTAACAACAACAACAGAGATATCTTTGGGTTTTTATGTTACAGCTGACTTAAATTCACAGGTCCATGTTATAGAAATATTATCCTTCCTGTGTCAGCAGAAAGACCCCCTTGAAACATCATTGCAAACCAATATGGAACCAATTAAGAGGAGTAAGTTGGCCAGGGCTTAACACAGGATACTCAGTGAGGCATGCATTCACTCCACACACCCACCTCCCATTCAAACATGCTTTCAACATGTTATCATTTGAGTTCAGGCCACTGAAAAAAGAGAGAACAGGAGGTGCTGTTACCTTTATATTTCTCCCTGACGTTTTCATAGGCTTGAACATAGTCTTGTTCCTCTGGCAGTCGCTGACCTGGGTCAAACATGGGCATGGACATGGCCTGGCTGATACTGAGTCAGGGTTCGGGCACCTTTCTCTCTTCAAACTTTCCTTTTAACTTTCCCCCTGGCAGTGTGAACCCCTCTGTGAATCTGTGTGTCCTCAGTGCTGATAGAAGCCCTCCTGGCTATCTGTCCACCTATCTCTCTGTCCCCACCTTCTTCCTCACCCACACTCAGCCACAGTATTCCCTCTCTGAACTGTAGATATCATTCCAGACCACCACCACTCCCCTCCTGTGCTTGAGAAATACCCGCACACATTTATATCAGACCCTCCTCTTAAAGGCACAGAGGCGAACACACACGCACCACAAGACAGATACCATCTGAGACACAGCTACACACACACAGACACATGCCAACTCCACCCCTTATAGACACGGCTACCTCGATGAAAAAACAAATGACGGAGCTGCGTGGGGTTATTTGAGTTCCTGCTGCTGGAGAAACTGGGGCAAGGCACAGCCTCGTGGATGCTGTACTATTTACAGCTTTAAAAAGAACTCCCAGCACGCTTACACGGTTCTTCTCAAAGTCATGTCATATTCCCAAAACTGAATGACGGCATAGGTTTGAAGAGGACCGCACCTTTTCAGCACACAACACTGGATAACTCAAAGCAAACAGCAGCTATAACTTTTCCCACACACTGTAAACCCAGATTTTGATTCCACTTAAAAATATTGAGTTGGGCAGCATGGTGGCATGGTGGTTAGCACTGCTGCCTCACAGCTAGAATAGCTATCTGATAGTCTGGGTTCAATTCCACCTTAGCCTGGCCCTCTTGCTGTGTAGAGTTTGTATGTTCTCCCTGTGTCTGCATGGGTTTCCTCCCACAATCTGAAGACATACAGTTACTGGGGTTAGGTTAATTGGTCTCTCTAAATTGCCCACAGGTGTGAATGGTTGTCTGTGTCAGCCCTGTACAGGGTGCATCCTGCATCTTACTGCCTTGTCAACTGGGATAGGCTCTAATTAGAACATACAATTTAGTTCAATTGGAAATGGAGTAGTGCTTACTTAACAGGCTGAGTTAAATGAACTGTTTCATTACTTAAAAAATTTAAGGCAACGAGTTACCTTGTTTTTTTAAGTAGATTCAACTTATTCGGGTTTACAGTGCAGACGTTCTGAGGTTCTTCAGGTAAATAAAAACCACCCCTTAGTGAAGAAATCAACTGAACTGATACAGAATACTGACACAACCATCACTCGCTGTATTGTTATTTCAGAAACACACGTGATTAATGTAAGAAACATTTGTTGACATAAAATTATTTCACAGACCCAAAATTTACACATTTCCTATACAGACCATCAGTTATGAGCTTAACATTAGGACTTTCCAGAGGACCGCTCTTAGCTCAGTTTTTATAAATCAGTTTTGTTTTTGTTTTTTTATTTGGTGCATAACAGCCAAAAAGCAATTTTAAGAAAGTGTGTGACAAACATGTGACAAAGAAAATGTGTCAAACACATATAAGTAGTTTTATTAGTAACACTGGTACACTAAAATCCAGCTGGTTCATGCATGCAGAATTATTATTTTCTCCACATCCACATGGTGACTTTTTTATTGTTTATTACTGGTTTGTGATAGGCCTGTGATAGACTGGCGACCCCCCCGCCTCTCGCCCTTTCACAGCTGGGATAGACTCTAGCTGATTGCACCGTTGGACCTGTGCTGATCATCAGCAAGTGTGAGCACCTCTATAAGAGCAGAATCTTTGACAGTTTGCTGGTCGGAAGCATTCGGGTGTGTTTAAACACAATGCCACACTCTTCCCGGGAGTGGACGTCCCAGCAAATTCACCCCAAGGTCGGACAATGCAATGCTCAGAGAAACAGCAAAAAACTCGAGAGCAACATCTCAGAGTCTGCAGGCCTCAGTCAAAATGTCAAAAGTTAAAGTTCATGACAGCACAATTAGAAAAAGACTGAACACGTGTGGCTTGTTTGGTTGCCAGAAAAAACCCCTCCTCCTTCTTTCTAGGAAGAACATGTCAGCACAGTTTGCATAGTCACAGCTAAACAGACTCCAAGACTTCTAGATCACTGTCCTTTGGACAGATGAGCCCATGGTGGAGATGTTTGACTGTACTGCACAGCAAATTCAGAGAAAACACAGCATATCAGCACAAACACCTCATATCAGCTGCTATGCATAGTATTGGGGGGGGGGGTGATTTGGGCTTGTTTTGCAGGACCTGAAAACTTTGCAATCACTGAGTCGACCATGAACTCCTCTGTGCACCAGAGTATTATAGAGACAGTTGTGAGGCCCTGTCTGAGAGCTAAAGCTCGGCTGAAACTGGGTCAAGGAACTGGACAATGATCCCAAGCACAGCAGCAAATCTACAACAGGCAATGTCCCGGTAAAAATTCAGACCTGAATGAAATTTTGTGGTGGGACCTTAAGAGAGCTGTGCATAAACAAATGCCTGCAAACCTCAATGAACTGAAGCACCGCTGTAAGGAGGAGTGGGCCAAAACTCTTCCACAAAGATGTGTACAGAAAACAATTACTTCCAGGTATCGATGCTGAAGATGATATGGTACTGCATCGTGCAGCGTACATAGTTTTTTCACAGGACTTCATAGAGACCACGAAAACTCTCTTTTTCATGGCTGAATGCTGTAATTACTGCAAAATGTGCAGTCAGTGAACATTTTTATCAGTGCATCTAAATTATGTCTTCATGCAGCTATGAAAAAGTTACATACATCTGTGCAACTAATGTAAAAAGTTAGCTTAAGGTATCCCAACTTTAAATTCCCTTCACTCATTCAGTTATGATAAAGTAAACCTGAGCCAGTTAAATTAATGTGCACATGAATATTCAGGCGATGCTCTTATCATGTGCAAATGAGGGCAAAAAACAATACTGGCAAGTCTCCATTTTCCTAGACCGCAAAGTTTATTACAGTGTCATGACAATAGTAACGAGACCTATGGTTAGATTCAAATCAGTCACAGACTCTCGTGGATGAAGTAGGGACAATAGCAAAGGATGATGCCAAGAAAAAGCCTGGCTGCACTTGGATCTTCCTACAAGGAAGGAAGTGGTGCTTGGAAGGAGCACTGAGAACTTAGAGGAAAACTGGAGAAGTTTAGAGGAAATTTACTTTGGATCAGTCAGAGTTTCCTGCTGTATGTGCACACTGGAAACATCCCAATGACAAGGAAGAATAAATTAGGAATTTTAGTGGTTGTTCTTTGGAGATGTTTAAAGTTATCCAATTATTCTCAGTAACATACTGTAAGTTGGCCACAGATGTGTCTGTTGATAGTTAAAGCACACTGATATTTACATTTTGTCACTGCTGTCTTTATATTAATGAGCCAGGCCTTCTATAGTAGATCTAATTGAATATTTTCACTATATAATGTCATATAAAGTGTCAAAAACACGACTTATTGAACAAGTATTCATGGCAGCAGCTCAGTGCATATAAGTGACTCTGACTGTGCTGTGGTTGTTGGTACCAGACGGGACGGTCTGATTATTTCAGAAACGGCTGATTTACTGCGGTTTTCCTGCACAACCATCTCTAGAGTTCACAGAGAACGGTGTGAAAAAGAAAAAGCATGCAGTGAGCAGCAGTTCTCTGGATGAAAATGCCTTGTTGATGTCAGAGGTCAGAGGAGAATGGCCAGACTGCTTTGAGCTGATTGGAAGGCAACAGTAACTCAAATAACCACTTGTTACAACTAAAGTATGTACAACACACTGAACCTTAAAACAAATGGGCTGCAGCAGCAGAAGAACACACGGGGTGCCACTCCTGTCAGCTAAGAACAGGAAGCTGAGGCAATAACTCCCACGGGTTCACCAAAATTTCAGAACAGATCACAGGAAAAATGGCGGCAGGTCTGTTGAGTCTCAGTTTCTGCAGTGACATTTGGATGGTAGGGTCAGAATCTGGTGAAAATCATATCCATCCCTTTATGACCACAGTGCACCCAGCTTCTGAAGGCTGCTTCCAGCAGGATAACACACAATGTCACAAAGCTCAAATCATCTCAAACTGGTTCTTGAATATAACAATGAGTTCACTGCACTCAAATGGCCTCCACAGTCACCAGATCTCAGTCCAGTAGAGCACCTTTGGGATGTGGAAGAACCTGGCACCTCCTCCTTATGCTGGTTAACAGCTTGGTCCCACACTGCTGTGGGATGGCATCCCATTCTTCAACCAGCATTTTTCGCAAGTCAGCCAGTGTGGTTGCGTTGGTCACTCTGGGACAAACAGCACACACCCAAACTGATTCCACAAGTGTTCAGTGTGGTTAAGGTCAGGACTGCAGGCAGGCCTCCACTCCCAAATCCCGGATCCTTGCCTCCAATGATGACAAGCTTGACTGTCAGTATCTGGGGTACCAGAAACTCCAAACAAGAGTCAGTAAAGTAGCAGAATAAGCTGTTTGGCATTGGCAGAGAAGTTTTGGCAACTTTTTCATAGCAACAACCCACATACTCAACTCTGCTGCTCAACCCACAAATGCACTTTCCTCACAAATGTGGCTCCATGTACAGTAAGAGAAATAAACAGGTTTTCCAATACTATAATATTTATTTTTATACAATTTTAATATTTATCTTTCAACAAAGAAATAATCAACCTCATAGAAATATCCTTACTCTTTGTGCTAAGTTCATTTACAAATGGACAGCTACAAAAAAAAAAGATTTTAAAAAAAGGTCCATCAGCAAAAGTTGCAACAATGAACTGCTGTTACAGTCCTCCCTTCAAATATTATTTGAAATTTTACAGAAAAATGCTAGCAGAATTTTTTCCATCTAAAGGAAAATACAATTTAAATATAGAAATAGAGGAGGTGCCACTCATACCCTGGTGTAATATCCTGGTGGTCTGAGCACACGTGTGTGTGTGTGTTATCAGTTTCTCATACAGCTGGGAGTTTGTGTTTACTCAGCTATCAGGAAAATTTGCAGTTTCGTCAACACGAGACTGAAAATTACAAAATGCATCTCAATAAATCCTTCACATCAGGAATGTGAAAAATATTTCAACACTCTGAGTCAATCGAATTTCCAGCGTGATCACCAACGGTGTGTCTCCACCTGTGAGGGAGTTACAGGAACTGCGATGAGTTTCGGCAGCAGCATCATTACAAGCTGAGGTTTTCAGAGCCGCGACTGCAGAGAGACATCTGTGTTTAGTCACAGTTAACACTTCAGATCCAAACGTGCAGGCAGTCTGATTACAAAGCTTTATTACGGCGCTCACCTGATAGCGTAACTTAAATAAAATTAATCAGACTAATCATAGTTCAGCAGCAGTAAAGGTATAGGTGGAGTAAAGCAAAACACGGGAGGAAAACATCATCGCTGAACAGCAAAGATGATTTCACAAACGGTCTCTAGGTTCAGCTCTGACCACAACATCCATCACAGCTCAGCCTGAAGAGAGCTCTAAAAACAGACTTAGGATGTAACACTTTGTTTTCTTCCTCTGTGGCTTTATAACATTCATGGTTTGTGGGATTTTTCAATTGTGCCCTTGATCCCTGCTCCACAGTATCAGGGCATAAAAAAAAAAAAAAAAAAGCATCCCACTGTTTTCTCATCACTGGCCACCGGATGATGTCTCTCAGAGAGACTGTTTTTCTCTCCGTCTGCTTGTCTGGCTTTGGCTCGAGTGACAGGACTGTAGAGCAAGCCAGCCCTCCCACACATCAGCAAACTAAAGCCTCTCGGCCACAGTGGTGCCACTAATTTATGTTCTCTGCTAAAAGAAAAGAAAACACATCTAAGGAGGGGTACAGCGCCACCCCTCACTATTCATCCACTGTTTTTGTGGCTATTCACTGATTTGTGTTTGTGAGACTCTGCCTTACAGGTTGGTAGCATGAATGTTAATTAGGGGTTGGAAATATAGTTGCTGCTGGGATAATGAGCTCCCTGGTGACACATTACTGTTAAAATGTCCCTGTGACAGACCTTTAGCCTCTCTTCAGGCTCTACAGCAGCAAAATCCACGACAATATTGCCTTTTGGCTCACGCTGACCTCATGACAAGGCAGATTTTAGTAGAGCACCAAAACACAGTAAACAATGTCAGCTGGGATCAGCTCCAGCCCTCCAGTGACCCTCTAAAAGGATAAGCAGGTATCGCTAATGGACGGATGGATGTAAAAGAAGAAGTGCTAACAGTGCAGATGCAATAATGAGCCCCAAACTTTAAAATTCAAATGAAGTAGAGAAAGTTAGGCAAAGAGGTTTTAATTTAGTATATCGTAAGGCAAACATGTTATAAATAAAGCTTGCATGAATTAAATAAAATGAAATAAAACAAACAGGTAAAGTAATAAGTCAGTAAAACTCAAAGTCAATCTTCTTACTTCAATAAATCTGAACACAAACAGCTTTGCTTTCCTTGTTCAGCCATTTAAAGTGTTCATTTTAACCTTGTTTGTCGAGGCTTGGTAGGCTTAGTATGGGTCAATTTAAGAATTTACTCCTGAGCACACATTCGTCTGCAGGTACACACTGAAAATAATCACTAGTGAAGAGTCAAATATCAGGTTTGAGAGCAGCAGAGTGTTGGAAGGATCCCAAAGATCCAGACATGATTTTATCTTTGGATACTGTCCTCTAGTGACCAACATGTATACTACAGACACCATCCTGGTTTATTAACATGATTCTGATGTCTGTCAGCAGCAGCATATACCTGCAGCTGGATATACTCTGGAAATGACAGCTGTATGAAAGAGGAAACCGTCAGGGTCCCAGAGATATGTTTAAAAGCAGTAACGCTGCTGAAAGCGGAGACAGAAAAGGATCTGCAGTTCTGAAAAACTGCACAAACTGAAAGCACCGCTGAATCATTTATCTCCTGTGTAGCAGAAACTGTGACGTTTCCTAAACTCAGTGTTTCATGAAAAAGAAGAAGGAAGTATCACGTGACATTTTAAGACTCATGAGAGACACTTTTAGGACAAATTGATTATGGGATGTCTGTGCAATTGATAAGACTCTTACCTTTTTTACTTTTTTCTCATTTATTCACCTTTTTCCTAACTGCATCATGAGCAGCTACAAAAAAAAGCTCTTTTCCAGCCAGATCATTAAAGTTCTTCTGCTTGTCTTTAACAGAGATTTGAGTATAACATCGAGACAGGCTTAAATCAGAGACGGCA
Source organism: Australoheros facetus (assembly GCA_030220045.1). Classification (NCBI taxonomy): domain Eukaryota; kingdom Metazoa; phylum Chordata; class Actinopteri; order Cichliformes; family Cichlidae; genus Australoheros; species Australoheros facetus. Next base: position 29,866 of record JASGAU010411825.1, read on the forward strand.
GAGGGTAAGTAAGGGCATCTGGTTTACCACAGCAAAGATAAAACAAGTGCCACTTTTTTGTAGGTTCTTACAGTTATGTTCAAAATAGCCCTAATGCACATTAATCCAGAGGGTTTAATGTGATGTGGGCCCACCCTTTGCAGCTATAACAGCTTCAACTCTTCTGGGAAGTCTTTCCACAGGTTTAGGAGTGTTTATGGGAATTTTGACCATTCTTCCAGAAGCACATCTGTGAGTTCAGACACTGATGTTGGAAAGAAGGCCTGGCTCAC
>JASGAU010411828.1:0-15827 GCA_030220045.1 Australoheros facetus
GTGCTCATTATATGTATAATGAGAACAACTGCGCACAATTGCAGTATCTCCATAACAGCCATCAACATAACAGAGAAGAACATGTAAGTGCAAGACTTGCTCATCACAGCATTAAAAACAGTATAAATTTGGGGGCGTCAGGGTGGCTTAGTGGATAAGCAGGTGACCACGGCGCAGGCTCGCGTCCCGACCTGTCACCATTCACTGTGTGTCTTCCCCCACCTCTCTCCTCCCAATTTCCTGTATTTCTACAATGCCACTATCAAATAAAGCTGTAAAAGGCCAAATAAATAAAAGTATAAATTTGAAAGGAAAATTCATATATCAGATGATAATGTATTACTTAGGATACAATATCAATTTTACGAGAGCATCTGGCCCTCACTGTGTCTGCTGGGAAAAATTCCGGCCCTTGGACAAATGTAGTTGATGACCCCTGATCTACACCATTGGAAACAACACTACTGGTAACTTTTTAAAGGAGTGAATATTAACCAGATATCCCTCATATCATCACCCCAAAAGCAGGAAAAAATGACAAATCCCAATCTTATCCAATGGTATTTGAGATAAAGAGTGAATTTAAAAAAAAAAAAAATCAGGTTGCATCCCTTTCCCCTTCCTTATCAATCTGACACCCTGGATTCTGTTCTGGCTGATCCTTAATGTCTTCCTGCTTTACACTCATTCCTCAGATTCACAAGCAGGCTGTTATGGCTCCCTCGACAGTCAGAGTTGTTGTTCTTGCTTTAGTTCAACCAAAGTTTCTAAAGGAGTGTGGTTCACCAAATCAACTTAACTGGCGCCAGACTCACCCGGTCATCATGAACCGTTATTCTCAAACTGTGGGGATGCCAGTCCTCCTCACCACCAACACCGACTAATCAAAGTCTGTGATAAAGTGGCCACAATGGTCAAAAAGTCACAAAAACAAATTCGTCCTTCATCAGTTCCTCCAGCCTGGGAAGCCATTGTAGCAGAGAAACTTTCATTCACTGCCCCTGTGAATTTCATGGCCTAACAGTGTTTTTTTTTCTTTTTTCTTGTCTCTAAGCCTTCACCTACTTACCTGCATACCTACAGTATGTGCCTAGATTTCAATAACTAATAAAAACTTCATAAAATACTCTGACAACATTTGAAATCTGGCTATCACACGCATAGCCCTGTCTCCACACATTTACATCGTTCCTTTACAGTTTAACCAGATTCTCAATGATTTGTCAGATGAAACCTATTTTCTCTCAGATTAGGTTTCTTTGTGATGGTTCACAAATACTTAAGCAAACCAGCATGTTTGCTATTCATGGTCTTTATTTTCTAAAGTCCCTCCAAACCAGACAAATATTAGATGGAGCAGGACCTTCCTAAGAGTGCATAATGCTCTTTTTATTTATTTATTTTTAAATGGAACCAAGGTTTAGTTTCTGAATTTATTAAAACATAATATGAAACCAAAGTAATAAGGAGGCATTTTAGGGTTTGAAGTCATAATCCTCTAGACTTTTATACAGGAGACAAGGGTTCAACTCCCATTAGATCCCCGCTCTAAATTTTGTCTGGTAAAGATCAAATATATTTCGCTTGATCCATATTTGAATAATGGTGGCTGCATTTAGCATCCTGTAATCAATACAGAATCTGTAGCTGCCATCTTTTTTCCTCATGAGAACAGCAGGGGAAGACTACAGCATTCCTCAATGATATGCTGCCACAGGAGCCGCTGAACTTGCCTGTCTATCTCTGATCTGATGTTGGGTGATGTCCCGTAGGCCCTTTGTTTAATGGGTGAGTTGTCACCTGTCCTAATACTGTGTCTGACTGTCTGTGAATCCATAATCTTGGTCATGAACACTAAAAACATGACAGACAGAAATAAAGCCTTTAGCTTCTGTCCTGTTTCATCAGAAACTGCTGTTTGACTTACTTACATGGAAACATATTTTATGGAGTTAATTGGCAAATCATTTCCTGCTTAAACAACTGTGCCATCTTTGTTTAATCAAAAAAGCAATGAAATACATACAAAACTGTAAATCATCTTTTCTACTCTGTTGTAATAAGTAAAAACATATGTTACTTATTAATAAATGAACGTATTCAAAATTTTGAGCTTTGGCCAGAGCCAGGCTTACTGTTTCTGCCTGATTGCCTTCTCCTTTGACTTTTTCATTCAGTGCATATATAACAAAAGTCCTTGGTTATGTGATATGCACCTAAACATTTAGGTGGGCTTCAGGCTTCCCAACTCCTTTCACTGTCTTCGTATTTAGTGTACAGACAACTAATTCTCGATAAGAAAAGACACATTTCTTTAAATCTTGCACATCTGAGCCCACAAATAAATAAAGGCAGAAAGTGAGTCCTAAAAACTCATGAAAACACTTTAGAAAGCATTTGTGAATCCAGCTTGCACTCAGCCACCAGTACAGCCTTCACTGCCATTCCCCGTACCTTTGGGTATGCTGATCTTGAAGTCCAGGTCCCTCTCCTCCAGGTGGTACAGGGCGACTTCCTGCAACCTGGCTCGCTCCAGCTCTGACAGGCTCTGGATGGGAACCGGCTGTAATCGCACGCTCTGTCCCAACATGGTGGCCCACGTGTGATCCCCCTGCAGAGAAAAGAGATGGTTAAAAGATAAATAGGAGCGCAGAGTACCTATGTCAGCACAATCTATTAATCAGCGGTTACCAGATGGTCTTGAAACAAAAAGGCAAAACAGAAATCTCTACGGACTTGCAATCACTGACCAACCAACCATCAACTGCTTAAAGGCAAAAAAAAACCTTCAAAAAGCAAAAATCAGAAAATTCAGCTGTGAGCATGCAGACATTTTTGCCCTTAGTTTTAACTTTCTCACTGTGCAACAAGACAGTCTTTATAAGGGGAAAAAAGCAACCAGTTTTCTTGCCAAAAAAGTCACTGTGTTCATTTGTTTTCACTATTCTTAAGCCTATGTTTATTTTTATTCTTCCCCATTTATTACAAAATCCTATTGTGATGCCCTTTTTGTCTGGTGACCTTGAGATCTCTGCACAGTGAAAGCTCATTAAATCTCTCTGCAGACATAACCTGACCTTTCAAAAAAGGGGGAAATCCACCAGTTAACACAGGAAATCTGTATTTGTCAGAACAATAAAGCCACCTGCACAAGATGTATTGAGTCTTCTGTGAAGGAGCTTTGTCAAGCACGAGAAAACTGCTTTACAGGTTAACATATCTTATATAGAACAGCTTATCTGGATAATTCTCAGTTTATAAACCTATGTGATTAAAAATAACCCTCAGATTTAGCTATTTAGAAGAATAAACCTTGGATATTCTAATTTGCACACACTGATATTAATACTATATTACAGTTATTACAGATTGGAAGCAAGATATGACCATAAACCATCACTGAAATTCCAGCCTAAAACATTAAATTGGTATTATCTCTATAAGGTGGTAAGCTTGAACCAACTGCACAGTTTTACACACAAAGTAATAAAAGGCATACATTGTATGCTCCATAGTTTACTTGAAGGCTTGGGGGTGTTAGGAAACTGTTTAAGAAGTACTTCATTGCTGTCATAAACATTTCAAGACACAGTCCACAGATCGTATACGCTCCGGCTGAAAGTATTTGAAAGTATAGTAAGTGTTAAGGCTGATCCCAGTTTCTTTTTGCCGTGGAGAATATTACATTCTAATCTTGGAAGTCAATGCCACACAGCTCAGCTTCTGCTAGCTTCTCACTGAGCTGCAAGCAGATTGAAATCAAAGCAGCCGAATCACAGCGCGAACAAGTAATGAGGGAGAGGCTGGAAAGAGGAATTCTGAAGGAGAATCAAGAGGCTTTAAGAGATGCTGAGAAAAACAGGAAAAACAATATTAAGTGAAAACTGAGAGGAAGAACAAGGGGGTAGTGGGGGAGTGTCTGATGGAGGAATGAAGCAGCCGAGGGTTAATAAGAACCAGTCGCATTCCAGATCTTGAGTCTGTGCTTCACAATCCGTTCACCCTGTCAGACAAAAATGTGTTTCTAATAAACGCATATTGTGTGATATATATATATATATATATATGTGTTCTAGCTAGCGGTTGAACGCAAGGCGCTGCGCCGGGCTGAGGATTTCACCGTTTCACTTTTGGAGCTCTGCTTTCACTGCATTTAGCAAACACGAGCCCGCCCCACGGACCCTGCCTCGGCTAGATCGCTGCTTGCACAATTTACAATCTACCACAGAGCACGGACAGTTCACAATGTGCACGTTTGATCTCCCTATGGTCGTGCGTGCTTGATTTCGGGGCTACAGAAATCGAAATGCATTGTGGGATTTGTAGTATAAGTGGTGGGAGCGCCATTTACCCGCTGGCTATTATCAATAGTTATGGCAGGATGTGGCCCACGGGCCATGAGTCTGACACATGTGACATAGAGAAAAACTGTAGTACAGAAGTTAAAATGTTCAGATGAATTGTTAATGCGAAAAATTTTTTTGTATTCGATTAATTGATGGAATAATCTATAGAATACTCAATTACTAAAATAATCAACAGTTGCGGCCCCACTTGTATTCAGAAAGCCATTCTCAAACATTATTTTTCACTGGAGCTGTCAAAGGACTTCAAGAAAAATGACATGCACCTCGAGAAATTTAACTACTGGTTCACAAAGACTGTGATTAGGCTTTAGATGTGCTTTCTGGTTACATATGTAGGCCCCTTCACTCAATTAACAAGTCAGAGCAGCTTTTAGCAGTTAGCATTAGCTTACTAATTAGCATGAAAAAAATTTCTGGCTAGAACCATATATATATATATATATATATATATTTTTTTTTTTTTTTTTTAGGAGAGCCTCAGCACATAGGGATTGTGCACAGAAATGTGTAAATCAATTAACCAATAAATCCACACTGTACGGTCATCTTTAGCAACTCATTAATTTACTCCTATGATCTGAGGTGAATTCAAACCACCTCTGTTTGCCACGATGCCAGTGGTGTTTGTTCTGGTTTACCACATCTGACTCAGGTTCCCCACACTGGTTGGAGGGTTGTGCCAACTTCTATAATCTTCTCGTTTGTAAAAATTAAGTCCAGATGGAATAACTTTACATCTTTGTGCCTCAAATTCTTGTGGTGTGTGGTTAAATGAAACCGCATGGGAAGTTTATGGGGTAATGTCTTTTTGTTAACAACTCAAGGAAATCTGAAACATGACAAGGAGACTTTTTTGGAGGGGTGGGGGTAGCGGTCCTAAGCCAAGAAATAACCACTGCTTTAACTTTGCATTGTTTTCAATAAACATATCGAGTTTTTGGTTAAAGTAACAGCGTCTGCAATTGTCACTTACAATCACTGAAATAAACATGACAATATGACACAATAATGTAGACTAGAAATATAAAGTACTTTAAATTTATAGTTATGTACAGTATTTAATGTCCACCTGTAATTTTCAGTATTTTCAGCATTCCACTTCCGAATAACTGTAAATCAGCTCCAATTCAGCCAGGTGGCAATCATGAGCTAGTCTCAAATTAAAAAAGGCTAAAATTATTATTTTGACTTTCTTCTAAAAAAAGACGAAATTTTTATGTCAGGTTTTTCAAAGGTTATGTTTTTTAAATGCAGCATTGATATATGAAATATGTCTATGTAATTTGATTTTACTCTTAAAATGCTGCTAATGCGTACAAACAATAAGAAGACATAAGAAATTGTGTCATCATGCTTTGTTCGGTCACATTAACCTTTCATTGTTATTCCGTGACTACCTCGCTGTGCACTCTCAATGTGGAACTAAATCCACATGTACATGATTTTCTCATGACCGTAACCGCAGACTGTGCAGTGTGATTGGAGAAAATTACTTTGGTCTTAATGCTAAACACAACCAGACAAAAAATTTGCGGTGAAAGTTAAATGATGAATGACGAAAGTTACCCACAAAAGGCTGCTAAGCCTCGTCCACATTTTCTAAAACTGGTACCATGCACTCACTCAGAGCGGCAGGGTTCAGCGGAAAACAATACCACAGGCAAGATAGTTTGCTGCATGAAATGCTAAACGTTAGACATGACATTTAAGTTAAATGTCATGACTCACAGGCAGTTTTCAAACTTATATATTATTATGTATTTTCTCTCTTCCTGTGATGGATGTTTGAATGAACACGCAACACATTCACAATGGATCAGCCTATCTCAAACTCTGCCTTTATGCACAATTACAGTTGTGGTTAAGAGGTTTACATCCACTCGTCATGGGCATGAATGTCATGAATTTTGGGCTTTTAATCATTTCTTTGAATTGTTCTTTTTCCAGGGTGGAATGATTGTACAGCATACATCTTTCATGACTTACAAAATGAAATAAATAAATAATTGGGTGCAGAAGTTTGAATTTATTTGGATTTTCTCTAATCCACACCAGGTCAAAATGTACATACAGGATCACATATAATTCTGGCTGGATATTTGACCACTCTTCTTGGCAGAACTGTTACAGTTCATTTAAATTGGTTGGTTTCCTGGCACAGACCCAGCTTTTAAGCATAGTCAACAAATTTTCCACAAAGGCCAATCCTGATGGAACACCAAATCATATCCAAATTTTAACCATCTAGCTGTTGACTGGAGGTGAAGTTGGAAGAATTTGGAGGTAGTCCTCCTCCTTCATTATTTCATTCATTTTGTGCAGTGGACCAGCACCACTGGCAGCAAAACAGCACAGAACATGATGCTGCCACCACCATGGTTGACAGATGTTAAGAATGGTGTTAAAGCAGCTGGTAAACCTTTTCCCCAGAAGGCATTTGGCTTATCAATGTGAGCAATGTCCATTTTGGAGAAGGGGCTTCTTTCTTGTTTGGCCCCCTCTCAGTCCATGGTGATGTAAAACTGGCTTCATTGTGGACAGTTTAACTGGAATCCGCAGTTGCTTAGAAATGGCTCCATCTTCCCAACTTGTGTCAATTTACAATTTATAATAAATTTACAATTTACAATTCTCCAATAGTTCTTATATAGCGCTTTTCTACTCTGAGCACTCAAAGTGCTTATACAACACAGAGATCACTGAGTTTCTTGGGTGTTCCCATTGTTCTGAGTATTAATCAATCCAATGAGTGCTGTCGGACAAATCCTTTTTATGCTGGTAAGGAGAAACTACCAGCTGTGGTCAGTCATGATCACCACCAAGAAGTTAATAGGCCTCAGTCTTGTCAAATTAAAAGACATCGTAGAACCTTCACTTTCACCACTTATTAGCAGATTTATATGTGTATGTATAAATACAAATGTTAATAAAATACACCCCAAAACTTCTTACCCTGTGTGGATTATTGAAAATCGAAAAATAAATTCACTGCACTCAATTCTTATTTTTTTATCAAGTCATTAATGATGTATGCACTGAGATCATTTCAGTGAAAAGAAAATCTAATGGCTGCTTCTACAAATTCTTTACAGTAGCCGCTCCCATAGCCAATCAGGTACTGTAAGTGGTTCCAAATTTGGAATGCCATGCCAGTCTTTTTGTATTATCGTTGGAAATCTGTGGGAGCAGTTTTAGATTGGGCACTAGCACCATGTCTGTGTTAAAAAAATTTCATCCGAGGTAGATGAAAATCTGACTTGTATGATCTGATTTAGGAGATTATTTTTTACTGGAATTAACGTTAGTAACAATCGGGACCTGTAGAAGCCATCCGACTAGAGCAAAAATCCAGTTTGTGCGACTTCGACTCAGGCGACTTTTAGTGTATTCCTGTTCACCATCTGTAACCCAACACAACAATGAATCAGGGAGGAAGTGGAGGCTGCTATTTGTGACATTCTGATTTCACCAAATCAGCGACCATTGTTTCAAAAGTCCATCATTTACAATAAGGGCTGTGACGAGTGGTTCAGTAAGTGTTGAGTCACTCGACTGCATTTTATTTTTATTAATAATTTATGGAAACAAGTCCGGTGCCATTTGGCTCTTTTGTTCTGTTCCCTTTTGTGGTAAAAACATTTCACCGATGTAAAATTAACCAGGAGACTACAATCTAATCTTAAAGACTATGGTACACAAAATATTTGACTGTAACAACTGCTTTCTCCTTTACTCTGTGGGTTTTCATGAGGTTTCAAAACCAGGAACTAGGAAATGAGACAATCCAGCCACATGAAAGACGAACCACACAGGAAGGTAGCAGAAATGGAATACAATGACCTAAACTACCCTTTACCGAAGAAAATTTAGTAACNCCCCAGATGTTCAACAAAATCATTTCTGACTTCTCACAGAACATGAGAATGAAATGGGATACAAACACAGAACATTATAAGAGAGGAGACCTTTGATCAAAATGACTCATTAGGGTGATCTGTTAAACTGAAAGAAGCAAATCAGCAGCTCAAACAGGACGCTGGAGCAAGGTGTAATTGCAATCAAGCTGTTCAAAGCTGCACCTGCTTGAACTGGGCCCATTTTTGAGTTTGCATTTAAAAGAAGTATATATAACCTTCTTGTGATGCTGTGCCCCCTGTCTGATGAGATGATAAAGTAAGAAAAATGGTCTGAAAGCTCGCAGATGCTTTTCACCTTTCTCATCACTCTGTGTGTTTCTTCCTTTCCTCACCTCGCCACCATGCTGCTGTTTTGTGCATATTTGTCTCTCCCTTGGGTGCTTCTCACTGTACGCATCATTAACCTCAGCTTTTTATTCTGCCCCCCACTTCTTGGCCAAACAGTGAAAATAAGGCAACGATAAATACTGCCTCTCGTTCTCATTCATTAGCAGGAGGTGAGGAGATGGTTCATTTTTCCTGAATTACAAGAACATTTTAATAGTTTCCATTAACATAATAACACTGTTTATTTCTTTGCTGTGGCAGCCATGGATTTCCTGTTGAATCAATCATCATCTGGGATTGCTTGATTGCTTGAGGGTATGTAAAACTATAAAATACTGTCTACCAATTAAGCTATAAAAATATACTGCACTTGCCCCCAATTTCAAACCCCGCAGGGCTGACTTATCAGCAGAGTAAAGCAGGAATTACGCCTGAAGCACTACAAATGGCGAGGGGTAGAATGAAGTAATTTTATTGAAGTTTTTTGTTTATTTGTTTTTGTTGCTGATATACAGTGGGGCTTTTCATACTTTTCAGGGTCAAGGACCTCTTAAAGACCCCTTGTTATGGGCTTAGTCTCACTTGATTATGTAGAGCAAATTGAATATTTCTCCTTAGCAGGTATAGGACTCCTTCTCAGGCATACGTAGGACTATAAACACACTCTAGTGTAAGTGTAAGTACAGCCTGAGAACCACTAAAGCCCAATCTAAACTGAAATTTTGTCACAGTGTTTTTCTCTAAATCAGGGATGAATCTTATAAAGGGACCATGTACGAAGCCAATGACACTTTTTAGTTCATATTGTGCCTTTATGGATATACAAGTTTCAAATGAGCACAGCAATTAACATAACTCCTATTCACGTCGACCAAGGAGCAGAATGAAAGGGAGCTGGACTTAATTTGTTGCCAAATTTTGAAAGGGTGTGTCACAATCAGAAATATTATGTAGGAGACATCTGGTGGTCATGCAAAGTCATGACCATAGATTCTCTGTTCTTAAATGTCCTGGTAAGCTAACAAATATAGTCTTGCAACATGTGTTACATTTTGAAGGGAGCATTTTTAACCCAAAAGGTGAGTGAGTGTTTTAAAACTCTAACCAAGTAGATTTTACAAACCAGAGCATGAAAATGAAAGAAAACAGCAAGTATAAGCAAATGTTGACTTTCTTTATGATTAGTTTTTAAGTCCAAAGGATGAGTATCAAACTCAGCTGTCACTGTTGAGAGTTGACTGTGTTTAACTGGGGAAACAGCACGTACTACACCTTTCTTTCAGCCTCATGTGGAGATATGTATTGAGCTAATAACTGATAACAGCCATTCAGTGGGCTGCTAACATTTGAAAGCATTGCGTATGTCAAATTCCACGGCAAACTGAGAGATATGGGTGTATGAGAGTTACATATGCTTGGTTTAACACAGAAAAAAACACTATGTTCTGTGGATGCCTAGTTCTGGGCTAAACACAGCATTCATGTCCTCATGCTGCCCTGTTGGCTTTGCCGCTTCACTGGAGAGGAACAATAAGAATCCCATAGGCTCTCTGTGAGCTCTAAGCTATAAATAAGTCTAATACATAAAGTGCCCCTTTCCTTCCAATTAGGGCCCAGCACTTGCCTTGTTTTATGCAATTTTATGGCATAAGCGACACAGCACAAGTGACTAAAGCTTGTCCACATAGTAATATACTGTATTTATTAATTAACCTCCTGAGACCCTGTGTCCGCATATGGGGACATTGTGCTCAATAGTATTTTATACTTTGTTAAGTCATGTTGTTTTTGTTGTGTTATGCTATAAAATAATCCCAGTTTCTACATCTGAGGACATCTTTTTTTCTCACAAAAATATGTAACAACCTTGTAACAAAATACAACTTCTTGTTCAAAGAGGAAGCTTAGTATATATACATATCAGGTCCATCTAATCACAAATATCGAGGAGAAATTGAAAATGCATCGCAAACAGGAGCTCGGGTCTCAGGAGGTTAAACTACCAAAATCCTAGTAGGAAAGAACAAACTGATGTTCGAAAATAGATTTCCAGCTTGTTCAAAAACATTTTAGAGTTTGAAAAGAATGAATTAATTCATGAAAATACAAATGCCTTTTTTATTTCCTCCTTTCAGTATGTCTCTCTCTCTCTCTCTCGCTCGCTCTCTCTCTCTCTCTCTCTCGCTCTCTCACACACACACACACACACACACACACACATATACACATGCAAATAATACACACAGTACCTTCTCTGGTTCCTTGATCGCTTCTAATGAAGGAACATTATGTTCACATTATGCAGCTCCACATCGTGTTTTTCTTAGAATAAATAAGGAACGGTGGCTGGTCTAATTAGGATGTCAAAAACCACCTCACGAAGTGAGCTTCACATACATTAGTATGCGAGTGTACTTGCTCATTCACTGACAGGAAGAGACACACACACGCACACACACACGCATATGCAAACACACAGACGTAAACAGACAGGCAGAGCTAATGGGCCCCTTGGCAGTGCTAAAGACTTACGGCTGAGCCACAAAAACAGGTCCTGCGTCGACACAGCACTCCCATTGTGTCAGTCTTCACTAAACTGGCACACACACACACAGACACACATCAGACTAAACTACACACTAGTCTTCATGCTAAAATGTAATTTTTACTGTTTTACATTATGAGGACTTGCTTTTCGTGTCCATAAGTAGTCGAGTCCCCACTAAGTGGCCTTGTAAACACATGTCCCCATAACATCAGTAATACAAGTGCACACGCACACACAGCTGATATGTTTTCATCAATTTGAAAGACATTACACTCTATTCTTAACCCTGAAATGTAATGTTTTACATGCGTTTTGTCTCCAAAAGGACACATAACACATTTATGTCCCTACAACCTATAAAAGCACACCTGCAGGGGCTCACAGACTCCCTACTTTCTAGAAGTCACAGCTAAGCCAATAGATGAGCACAAATAGAAGTGGATTCATTGGATGATACCAAAACCTTGTTTGTGCATGTGTGGTGTTATTTGCTCCGTAAAGAAAAAAAGACATTTTTAGCTAAGAAAAAGGGCCTACATTTGAAGATTAATTCAAATGTTTCATGTTTTAGAATACACAACAGCTGCCTTTGCCTTTTTCTGGGTGAAATATGTGCTTCTCAGGAGTGCCGATTATTTCTCAATTCTTCGTTTTTCCCAAAAGCTCGACCTAATTTGAGGTGATTAATAAAATATGCTTATTTACCATCTTCAAATGACTGAATTAATGGTGTTTACAAAATCATGATCCTGCCTAATTATAGGTAATGGAGCTCCCAGGGGTTTAAAGAAAAGAAAAGAAAGAAGGCAGTTGCTGTTTCTTCAGACTGTTTAGGAGACATGAAAAGGTTATTTTAGCCAGGAAATCAGACTTTTCCAGGGAAACGCAGAGGATATTTTGGGCAAAACAAAATATCCTATAACTTGAGATTTTGTCTTTAGTGTTGCTATACAACCCCAATCAAACATTACATTTAGACAAAGTAATTAAGAAAAGATAATTCCTCATCTATCAGGTCTTTGTGTGTGCTCTATCACACACACACACACACACACACACACACACACACACACACAGAGTCTGTACCTGTATTGGGGCGTATTTCAGTTAAAATCTCCTACAGTTGGTCCTCCAGCTTTGTGTCCAGACTTTGGTCAGAGAAACAGCAACATCTCAGCTCTGAGCTGAATCAAACTGACGACTAACAGTTAATGGAGAAAGTGGGCGAATGAGATATACACAGAGTGTGTGAGAGAGGAGGACAGGGAGGAACGGGGAGGGCTGAGAATGAGTTAGATTAAGAGAGGAGGAGGAGTGGCGCATGCTGGCTTGACTTCCAGGAGCTGAGTACATAAACACAAGACAGAGGGAGGGAGGGAGGGAAAAAGGGAGGGAGAAGAGTGAAGGGAGAGGAATAGGTGTTGGAAAAAGAAACAAATGCTGAGGAAGAAGACAGTAGGAAGTGTGGAGAGAAGGAGGGAATGAAAGACAGGGTGGAAGTGAGGAAGTAGAGAACATGAACAAGTGGAGCTAAGCAGACGATGGAAGCGATAGAAAAAGAAGTAGAAAAGCAAGTAGTAGATGCTGGAGGTGAGCAAGATGCAGGGGACAAAAATTGTGAGGGGAACAAAAGAAGATGAGGTACTGTAGGACAGGAACACAGGAGAAGAGGAAGAAAGGAAAAAAGAGTGAGATACAAGAGGGACGTTAGATGGTAGAGTTCAAGTAGTTAAACTGTGAGATAAGGAAGAATAAGATCGATAAAGCTGTGGGGTGGGAAGGTAGAAAAGGGAGAGAAAGTGTGTTAATACAGGAGGCAGGAATGAGGGAACAGAGAAGGATGACATTAAGCAGAAAGAAGCAGGTAAATAAAGAGAAGGATGAAAGGGAATAAGGAGGTGATAAGTAGGTAGAAGTGGGCAAAAAGGAGGCAAGGTTTTAGAGGATCATTTGAGGAAAGGAGGTAGTGAGGAGGGACAAAATTAGGAAAGAGGTGCCTGAAGGAAGAAAGAAGCAAATGTAAGGAGGGAGGGAGAGAGAAGGAGGAGGATTAAAACGACAGGATAAAAGCTCTATAAAAAGAAGATAGGAGAGCGGCAAGAGGAAGAAACACAAGGAAGAATGATACTACAGCTACTCTGCTACTCAAACCAGTGTCACGGACATTGGTTTGAGGCTCTTCTGAAATGTTACCTAGATGTCCTTTTTAGACTATCTACAAACATAAAGTTTGTGTTCATGAATAATATTCTCCATCCATACATCCATTTTCTTCTGCTTATCCGGGGCCGGGTCCTGGGGGCAGCAGCCTAAGCAGAGAAGCTCAGACCTCCTTCTCCCAAGCCACCTCCTCCAGCTCATCTGGGAAGACCCCAAGGAGTTCCCAGGCCAGCCAAGAGATATGCCCGGAACACCTCAACCACCCACATCACCACGCCCAGGAGGCATCCTAGTCAGATGCCCGAACCACCTCAACTGCCTCCCTTCGATGTGGAAGATCAGCAGCTCTACTTTGCATCCTTCCCAAATGGCTGCACTCCTCACCCTGTCTCTAAGGGAGAGGCCAGTCACCCTTTGTAGGAAGCTCATCTCTGCTATTTGTATTCTTTCGGTCACTACCCAAAGCTCATCCCCATAGGTGAGGGTAGGGACGTAGATCGACCGGTGAAGTGAAAGCTTCGCTTTCATGCTCAACTCCCTCTTCACCATGACAGACCCAATCGGTCTGTCGATCTCCCGCTCCCTGAATAATATTCTACAATATCTTTATGGATTAGAATAAAACTAAACAAATACAGCCGGTTTCCCAGTCATGGATTAAGCATGGTCCTAGACTAAAAAGAAAAAGTCAATGAAAACCTTAATAGGAAAAAAGTATTTAGTCCAGGATTAGACATAATCCCTGTACGGGAAACTGGGCCATAATGTTTCTTGATAGAAAGACTGAGCAGAAGAATCACTTCATTCCTTCTTTGCAGGAATCTGATTCATATTTCACACTTTGTAAAAGACTGACTATTCAATGTGGAAACAACACTGACACCCACACGTCTACGGTTCAGTTGTTCACATTGCGCCATGCTCAGTTTCGACCACGGAGGTGACACTGGGGTTTCAAACATGTTTGCTGGGTCTTTTTGACCACTTTGACACCAGTGACTGCTAGCAACCTCCAGAAACCACTCTCAGCCATCTGGGGTATTACTCAGTTTTACTTCATGACCTGTGGTTGCCAGATGGTCACCAACTGATCCCTAGGCCTGTGTGACTGGGGCCTAAGGCGGAGATGGCTGCTAGCTGTCTCTTAGGCTTCACTACAGCTAATGCCACTGAGCTTAAGTTCTTGACTGTATTTGTGCTGCTTTTTTTGGAGCATTTTAGTACAGTTATCTAACAAATTATATTGTTTGCTCTGAGGTATAGCTGTTCCACAGAGTCTGCACTCTAGTTTTAGTGAGTGAAATTCAATCAGGTAATTAGTAGTTCATGACTGTAGCTTGTTAACCAAGATCAATAACTTTAACAGATATCTGAGCATTCGACTCTCTCAGCCAATTATAGTAACTTCAGGCTCCAAAATGGGTGAAGACAGAATTATATCCATCTTTTATATAAACTCTATGATTACCTCTTTGCCCTCTTTGACCATTCATCTTCACTTATGATGATGTGATGTTCATTAGTAACTAGGAAACAAACATGAAATTCACAGCATTTCATTTAAAGAATAAGATGAGAATAAAAAATATATAAGCAAACACAAGTCATTCACCACAACTATAAAAGCCAAAAATGCTAAACTACTCATTTTTGATGGACCGAGTGAGTCAAGCTAACTTAGCTCTCCAGTGCCACCCTAATATGGTCAACAAAACTAAACTTGAGGCTTCAAAATGCAAGTTCACAAACGTCATACATGAGCTAACTACATTAGAAGCATCTCCCTTGTTTCCAGGTAAAAGGAGTGACTCATCCATCTGGAACGTTATACTCACCGGAAACAGTTGGGCTGTATGGTAACACAACCGATATACCGGGCAGTGCTGGGCAAGTAGCAACTGAACCACAACAGTCAAGTTATGGCTTGTAATAAACAGTCAGCTCCAAGATGCTGGAAGACTCCACAGAACTCCAGGATTTATGGCAATAATCTGTTACCATAGTGATTCTTTTCACCAATTATTACTGACCTTGCACCAAATATATGCATTAGAAGTCTTGTTTTAAGAACAAGAGCATAAAAATGCTTAGCTACATTACTCATGCCATTATAAATTAATCTGTACTCGAATGATCAACACCTAAAAAGTTGAGAAGATGCAAATTTGATGCAATGATAATCAATAAAGTGACTAAATCCACTGTGCTATCCAGGCTCCTCCTAATAGCTGTGCAGAGGGATGTGTGTGCATAGATGTGTGAAAACACACCTGGAAAATGACCGTCGGCGCTCCATCTGTGAGGACCAAGTAACAGCAGCTAAAACAGTTAACACTTCTGACCCCTAAAGGTCAACCAAGAGTTCAGATTTAGTGACCCTGCATACTTGTGAGGGTAGACGTAAACATGAGATAAGGTTGTCAAAGTATTACAAAAAAAACAACTGTGGAGCCATATCACAGGGGCGAAGACTAAACAAAAACAAAGGAACATAGAACAGCACAAACA
>JASGAU010411828.1:15841-32941 GCA_030220045.1 Australoheros facetus
ATATATATATATATATATTCATTAAGTTTAACTGGACAGGCTGTTCTTGAATGTCCTTGTAGTTTACTTTTCTTTGCAGCTGCCAAAAAAAGCTTCACACCTCCCTACACATCTTGATATTCCTCCTTCAACAGCCCCTGGAGTGCAAGGCTGATGTTAGATTAAAAAAAATGTGTTCCAGACTTAGCCCTTTAGCATTTCCATAGTGTTTTTTCATGCCGTGCTGTATATTAGTTTTTCTTAAAATGTTGCAAGTGAATGTGATTATGATGCTGGAAAAATATCTGTTGTACCAACTGATCCAGAAACTGAGCGTGCAACTCTCAACCTCTAGTCAACCACTTTTGATTGGAACGTGATTGCACAGACCGTCTGGTCATCTGAAGTAACCTGTTTGCAAATGATTGGGGTCCGACTCAGACTGACTACAGTCACTCTCAGACAGACTGGCTGGGGTTTGCAAATGATTGCTGTGTAATTTCTAAAGGCAGAAATATTGCCGACACATTACAATGGACCTAAATCAGTCTGCACTGATGAGTGCAACTTGTTTGTGACAAGTCTCTTTGTGATAGACTCAACTGTTTGTATTCTGGTCATATTCCTATATAAAATCCAGGTTGCTGAGCTTTTGTCATTTTGCAGTTAAATTGCCATTCTGCAGCAACTATGTCACTATTTGTGGAGGAGTCTCTCAATTTTAGTTTCTGCTCTATGAGGTTATGGCTGGACTTTGAATCTAAGTAGTTACTGTAAATTTCTGTATATGTAGACAGCAACAGATTTGCAGCAGATGTGTGGTTTTCTCCTGTTTATCACAGTTAATTGCCATATTATCACAGACAGCCAACTTGAGCCTAATTCAATTGCAAACTGATAGCAGCCTGATTCAATTTTATTGCCATTTTATCATCATCTTTATGGGCCAAAGTTGCTTTGCAGACAGGAAGTGGCAAAATGTGTAGGAAAACTGTTCCCGGTAAAGGTGGAAACAACAAGCTTGTTGAATCAACCATTTGAGGCTTGACTAACGCTGTCAAGTACAACCAGATTATGAAGGAGGAGATCATAGCAGCTGGTGATATGTGACCGAACCAAGCATCGCTAGCTGTACTCCCTAGCTGTACTCTATTATGAAAGGAAGGGTGAAAGGTGGATGGAAATTACTGATGTGGCTACATGGTGGAAAAGCAGGACTTTAAGCAGCTAGTTAAAAAGTTCGACCAAAAAACAACATCCCAAGTAGAAAACATTTTTCAGTTTTATTATGTGACAATACTGTGCAGCTCTTAGAAGGCTGAGTTACTTTAGTTATTGTTAAACTAAAGCAGTCGTGTTGTACTTTTACTTAAAATTTCCAGAGACACACTACCTAGGGTACTCTTGAGCTTACATTTGACCTATGCTGTGTCACTGCTATTGCACTATAATGCTGCTGCTGCTGCTGGCAGCTTGTTTCAATAGATTCACACTTTGAATAAGGAAATTCTCTTCATTTACTTACATTTATCAATGCTGCTGCCTGCAGGCTGCAAGCTTCAATAAAACGTTCAGGTTTTTTTTCTCTATATCACCAGAAATAGTGTTATCCCAAATTTCCTTGAAATATTGTGATTAAAATATATTGCCCAGCCTTAGTTTCTAACTGCTGTTCTCCACAGTGTGACTATAGCATAAGGGAAGCAGGGGTGTCAAACTCAATCACAGAAAGGTGCCAAAATTGAAGGCACAGTCTAAGTCGCGGGCCAAACAGGATTCACCTTTATTGAACAGTCTGAAACTGAAAATATTTTAATCAGCAATATGAATTTGAATGGCCAGATTACAGCAGATTTCCTCAACATATTAAAGAAAATATATTTTTCTTCAAAAAATAGCCAATAATAAATTAGAACATTTCAAGCTGATGAAAATTTTCAAGTCCAGAAACAAGAAACAACAACCTATTTAGTTTTCTCTCTTATTCCATTTCTTTCTTACTTTCTATGAACTGACAGATTTCCTCAGGCAGCTCATCGCACCTGTGTAATAAGGCACGTCACCAAATTCAGAAGCTATTTACTCCAGAAAAGACTGAAACTGCCGGTGATTTAAACCTTTGCCTCTTATAAAATTTACAGTCTGTGTTATGCTGTTTATGATGCGTTCTGTCTTCAGGACTTTGCTGCGCAGCGTTTCCTGGTGTGTGACACAGTGATGCACTGTCAGCTCACCTGTGCAGGTCCCCCTCTGCATCTTTTCCCGCAATGGTCCCACAATTTCACTCTTTTACGCACACACATCGCACGCGGGGAAAAGAAACAGGGTTTACCTCTGATGTCAGCAAACAGGTATTCTGCCTCCCACCTGTTTTCAGAGTCCACTTTTCGTTTGGCCATTTTTGGGGGTCAGGCTAGCTTAAATGTCACTGTAAAAAGTGCTGACTGATGTTTTTATCCACTGATCAATGTGTCATTGGCAACGTGGGAAAACAGGTTAGTGCACAGGTCTCGACCTGCGCGGCAGCTGTTGCAGTGCATAGTGGGATTTGTAGTATAAGTGGTGGGAGTGGTGGGTATTAATAATAGACATATGAAATTATCTCACAGGCCTTGAGTTTGACAGATGTAATGTAAAACATGAAAAAGACAGCTACTAGCACCAAACCCTGTGGAACTCCATGACTAACCTTTGTATGTAAAGAAGACTCCTCATTTACATGAACATATTGGAATCTATCTGCTAAACATCACTTAAATCATTGCTGTACCTTTCCTCTAATCCCAGTAGTGTGCTCCAGCCTGTGTAGTTAAAAGTGATTAACACCATAACTCAGAAACAGAAGGGGAGATTCTAGCTATGTTACTGAATATGTTCTAAATATATTATCCATAAATACATTATAGATAAACTGTAATATGACTGGTTGGCAGAAGCAAACTGCACATCATTGGTCCCATGTGACCAAAGCTCAATCTTTTATGGTTTCAAGGAAGGTCAGCCATCTTGGCAAAAATCAAACTGCTAATAAACGTATAAAATTAAAGTCATAAATGCCGCTGAGGTTCAAATGCCTTTTGTTGCAATCTGCACGTTGCAGAGTCTGATAGCAGCTAAAGTCTCCAGTCATTTGTTGCTGTTACGAGGAGAAATGGAGCAAGGACATCAGCTGTTTTCAGAGAAATTCTTTTGTTCAATTTGTCGGGATTTACTGAAGGATCCTTCAGCTATTCATGAGCTGTATTAAAACCTACTGGAATGGGGAGGCCCCAAAAAGAAAATACAGCTGCCCTCAGTGCAGGAAGACTTTCACACCGAGGCCTCTCCTGGAGGAAAAACGTCATGTTAACAGATTTAGTGGAGGAGCTGAAGAAGACTGGACTCCAAGATGTCCATCAAAAGCAGAAGCAGAAGGAACTCAAGATGAGGCGATTAAATATCCAGCTGAGAATCCAAGATCGAGAGAAAGAGTTAGGGCTGCTCCAACAGGAGGTGGAGGGTGTCAGTGGCTCCGCTGATAAAACAGTGGAGGACACTGAACAGATCTTCACTGAGCTGATCTCGCTCATCAAGAAAAGACAGAATGATGTGAAGCAGGAAATCAGATCCTGGCAGGAAACTGAAGTGAGTCGAGTCAAAAAGCTTCAGGAGAAGCTGGAGCAGGAGATCGCTGAGCTGTAGAGGACGGACGAGGAGCTGGAGCAGCTCTCACACAGAGAGGATCACAAGCAGTTTCTACACAACTACCCCTCACACTCAGTGAGTCCACACACTCATCCAGCATCAATATTTGTCCTCAGATGTACTTTGAGGATGTGACAGCAGCTGCTTCAGAGACCAGAGATAAACTATGGGACATCCTGAGTGAGACATCGACAGTGGGTGTTTTGCTGCCAGAGACCAGAGCAGAATTCTCTAAATATTCATGTGAAATCCCAAACACAGCAAACAGATGGCTGTTACTATCTGAGGGGAACAGAAAGGCAACATTAACGCTGCAACATCAGGCTTACTCTGACCGTCCAGGCAGATTTACTGAATATAAACAGGCCCTGAGTAAAGAGAGACTGGATGTTGTTACTGGGAGGTTGAGGGGAGAGGGAGAGGAGTTGGTGTAGCGGTCACATACAAGACTATCAGCAGAGCAGGTGACTCAGAACAATGTGTATTTGGATTCAATGACAAATCTTGGTCATTGTGTTATTACAGAAACAGTCACATATTTTGGTACAACAAAGTCCAAACTGACGTTGCAGGTCCTCCGTCATCTAGTTTACGTGGATCACAGAGCAGGTATTCTGTCCTTCTATGGCATCACAGACACCATGACCCTCCCCTCCACAGAGTCCAGACCACATTCACTGAGCCGCTCTGTGCTGGACTTTTTTTTTTTACTGTAATGAAGATAGTGCTGAATTCTGTAAACTGAAATAGACGTCACTGTCACAGCTGGTGCAGGCAAGGCAGGGAGGACCCCAATGCAGGACACAAGGCGAGAGCTTTAATAGAACTTAGCATTTATTGAAAAAATGCTTTAATTCAAAACAGGCTGGTCAGGAGCCAGCTACACAAAGAAACTCGAAACTTGAAGACTGGAAACTTGAAACTCGAAAACACACAGCAGACGTCAACCTAGGCGTTACAATGACGAGGACCCAAACAAAGAACTAAACAACACTGAGACCTTAAATACACAGAGAGAACAAGGGGTGAGTAGAAACAGCTGGGCACACCAGGTGAAATGAATGAAACTAATACAGGAAGCAAAACACAACACAAAACACAGGGAACACAGGACTGGCAAAATAAAACAGGAAGTGACTCACCATGACACACGCAGGCTTAAAAGAACACGAGAACTAGAAAACCCAGGGAACCTAAACACCACACAAGAAACCACCTGAAGGGAGACTAAACACAAAAAGGGTCAGAACACAGGGACAAAAACACATAGGAACACAGGGAAGACCAGGACAAAAGAAAACTAGAAAAACATACAAATAACTAAATAACAGAAAACCCAACCATAACAAACTGAGGATCTAAACAGTAAGTAACACAAGCTGAAAATACAACAAAATGGAAGTACACAAAAAAGAACTCAGGACTCTGAGCCACCGGCCCACAACAATGGCAGTCAGTGCAGTTGGTGAAAAAATATGTGCTTTGTGCAGAGATTGCCTGACAGTAACACTTTATGGTTAGTATCTTATTTAACATCTTATTTGTTGTCTAGTGAATTATTGCCTTTGTTCAAACAAAAAAGTTTATAATTGTGCTTACATCAGCCTGAAATGTTCAATTCAAACGGAACACCATTTCATTGTGCTGGTTGAAGGATTAAACATGTTGGGAAGACGTCAGAGGGATGCGAGGATATAACCTCAAATAAAATTCCACTAAACCAAATTTTGTTTGTGTCCAGGAGGATGCAATTAGAATAACTGGGCTGCTAAAAGACTTTTAGTCCTACAGAGGTTGATGGGAAAATGGCCCTGACCTCTAAATACTTCTGATGAGTTTATGGGCTCAATTATGGGTTCATTTCAGGGTCATCTCAAGGCTACAAAACAGGACTTCAGAAACAAATAGGTCATATGCTAACATCTTTCATACTGTACTCAATGATTTAGATGATTTTTTTTCCCTTTTTGTTTGCTTTTGTTCTCTGAATGTTTTTTTTTGGTTTGTTTTTGTTTTGAAAAATAATACAAAAAACATATATAAAAAAAACCCCCAAACAAAACATGACAACCTGTATCAAAAAGTAGCAGGTGGCACTCAATTGGTCCACTTATGCTGCTTTTCCACTAGTACCTACTCAGTTCAACTCAACTCGGATTGGCTCGGTTTTAGGGTTTTCTATTAGGTGCTAGTACCTGGTACCGGGTACTTTTTGTACCCACTCAGCCAGGACTCCAAGCACGCCTGAAAATGTGACATCAACAGAATGCATGCCACTGATTGGCAAGGCAGTGATGTCACTAGATGTCATGAGAATGACCCCTTCACAAGAATCAAACCCGCCATTTTTTAAACCCAACAATGAGGGAAAGGGCTACACACTAACCAACACACTTTTATGCTTGGTAGCTAATGACAGAATCCAGAGGAAGCTAGATGGAGCGACTGTTTGTGTTTGTGTCACATACAAAACCAAGTAAAGTCAATCTGAGTCGTGTCGCATTGCGTCGAGATAAGTAGGTACTAGTGGAAAAGAAGCATTAGTGTAGAAGAAGAGTCGAATGATACATTGTGGATTTTTTTCTCCCTTAAAAAAGGGAAGAAACTTTATGTACATGGGCACAAATCAGTAAATGTGAGACTGGTCTGATGAAAAATCATCTTCATAAAAATGAAATTAAGGGAAATTACTTCATATATTAAATGTTGTGAATCTTTCATGAGCTGCTGTGACACTGAATTGATGAAACTATAAATGCTCTGCAAATAAAAGCAGTTTACATTTCTTTTTGCGGGTATGTGTCTGTATTTTGGGGATGGATGTAAATGAAGTGTACTGATGACTGCTCATAAGTCCATTTCTTTGGATTCCTGATTAATATTTTGTGCAGAATAAAATAGGCCTACACAGGTTTTTAAGATGCCAATGCAGATGTTTCATCTTTTATGCCTTTTCCATTGAAACAGTGCTGGTAATGTATCTAGAACTTCAAATGGTGACCAGTCTGCTGTCAGCAGTGTGCACCACAAAACATCTGGGCCCAGAACTGGAACCACTTGTGGAAAGGCATGTTATAGTTTGACTGACGTGTTTCAGAGACAGAAACAAACAAGCATTCATATATGTCCACATATACTGTATACCCACCAATGAGGCACAGGCAAGAATAGCCAGTCACCGTCCCTGGCAACAGGGCATGTCCAGTAATAAACACGAGTAGCACCTAATTTGGTCCACAGAGTGAAGAAGTGCAACTTAGAGGTGGTTTTTAAGTTTTGATGAAGGATCTGAATGATGAGAAACTTGAATAAAAAAATAAACAAGTTCAAAGCTGTATTAAAACATATTTCATAAGTAAATGCATTAAAATTTTAAACTGTATTGAAAGGCTTTTAAATGAAAAAACTAATGTTTCAAGAACAAGAGAAAATGATAAAACACATGACAAAATGTGCTTAATAAAAGATACATGAAACAAATGAATGATCCAAATAATCTGAAAACCATAATAAGCCCTGATTTTCTTTACACAGAAAAAATGACCTCAAACTTTTGAGAGTAAGTTTAAATAGTGTTGCTGCTAGTAACACTGTTTAAAAATTGAATGTACTGTACATCTCAAATTAAGGAGCGGGACCCCCTCCCCAAACACTCCCTTTCTACTTGCCCCACAGACTTGTTACGTGCTCACCCTGCCTCCCCTTTTTTCCTCTGCCAAAACCTGTCTCAAAGGTATCAGGAGGATCTGCAGGGCCTGGGATCCACTGATTCTTAATGAGGCCTTCCTCAAACCCGCAGCTGTGTCGAGACCAGAAATAAACTACACCGCGTTGAGTCACTCAATTGGATGTTTTACTGTTTCTGGAGCGTCAAGTGGAAAATTTCTTAAAAGAAAGCTTTTATAAACACTGGAAATCATCATCTTTCTGTTGTTGCATAAATATGCTTATTGCTGTAGAAATAATCTCAACCTTTGACCGCTGGCCCATCCTTTTCCAGTGAGCTCATGGATATCTTACACCGGTCAGCTTGTTTGCCGTCTCTTCTTCCGGTTTCTCCACATCATCTTTAATCCCTCTAACTTCCTGCAGTGCTGCCATACATTTCCAGGTCAAACATCATGAGTGGCATTACATGGTAGTCCATCTCATGCCCTCACGGCTCAGTGCTGACTCCAACTGCCTGCTTCAAAACAGGATGGATGATCTCACACACACACACACACACACACACACACACACACACACACACACACACACACACACACACAACTCTGAAGCCAGGTACCCATGTGAGGACGCAGTTTTAAGAGATTCAAGAGCGTTTTATTGTCATGTGCACAGTAAACAGTCAGTTACACTGAACAATGAAATTCTTACTCTGCACTTCTTCTGCACCAGCTCAATAATAATAAGTATTTAAATATTTAAATATATAAAAATAGACAACTTATATACATGAGGTAAACCGTATAAAGGAAGTTGCAGTGAACAAAGTACGTTTGTGCAGTTTAACTTCATTGCCAACACCACCACCTACAGTCCATACTATGTACAACAGGAAAATAGTTTTTTATTCTGTGAAACAGCAAATAGATGCAGAGAAGGACCACAAACCCACATTGTAAATGCTTTAGTAATCATTCTTTGTTTTCCAGTCAGACTGAAATAATACCCTCTGAGGACCGAAGCTCTTCTGAGCCTGAGGATTTTCTCACAGATTCCTAAGACAGAACATAAGCACTGATATGCATGCTTAACTTTATCCAAATACCTCATCTGAACAGTCTGCTCTAATCTATTTCTAATCTAGATCCATTTCTCAGTGCTTCTTGAGTTTCTCTGAGCACTGACTCTAGTTGGGGCGTGCTAAAATAAAGATTAATAGATAAAAAACACGAGGTAGCGTAGGCGTTCACTGATATGACGAGGGCTTTGGCTCGTTTACAGTGAAACAACAACTGGCTGTAAAACCTGCAGACAAATGTTTATGGACATTCACGCAGTCTTTCAAAGATAGCGTTTTGTTTTATTGAGGTGAATGTGACCAATTGTTTTGCTGCTATCAACAGAAAAACAATCTTAGTGCCATGTGACTGTATTACCATTAGGTCTATAATTTGTTGGACAAAGACACATCTTTTTGTAGTTTTGCCTGTGTACAGCACCACAATAACTTTTAAATCACACAATCAAGATGTGCCTGAAGTGCAGACTTTCAGCTTTAATTCAAGGGGTTAAACAAAAAAAAATTGCATTAACAGTTTAGGAATTACAGACATTTTTATACACAGTCCCCCATTTTCAGAGGCTCAAAAGTAATTAGACAACTGACTGATGAGAAGTTTCATTGCCAGGTGAGGACTGCTCTCTTGTTATTTCATGATAAATGAATCAGACACGATATCTGAAGTTTATTCGAAGTGTTGAATTTGTATTTGATAGCTTTTCAGCATCATTTTAAAAATGAGGATCAAAGAGATGTCACTGCAAGTGAGGGAGGCCATCATTAGGCTAAAACCCCCCTAAATAAACTGATCATAGAGACAGCAACAACTTTAGGAGTGGTCAAATCAACAGTCTGGTTCAGCAACAACAAAAGTCCTTAAAGACCACAGATGTCAACTAATGTGGATGATGACAGAAACAAAGCAAACTGCAAAAGCAACCCAAGAGGTTTTCTAAGGCAAAAAAATTGGATATTCTTGAATGGCCAAGTCAGTCACCTGATCCCAACCCAACAGAGCACCTTTATAGTTACCGAAGACAAAACTGAAGGCAGAGAGCAAACAAACAAGCGGCACCGGGAGGTGACTGCAGTAAAAGCCTGGCAGAGCAGCTCAATTGAGGAAACAAATATTTGGTGATGTCCATGCGTTCGAGACTTCAGGCAGTCCGTTTTTGATATTTGGATCCAAGAATTAAAAACAATCCTTAAAATTAAAATTATATTAGTTTGTCCAATTTTGAGCCTCTGAAAATGGAGGGCTATGTATAAAAATAGCTTTAATTCCTAAACACTTAATTTTTGTTAAACCCCTTGAATTAAAGCTGAAAGTCTCTTGTTATTGACCTAACTGTATGTTTTGCCTTGCAACAAACACAGCACATCCTTTATAGCCATAAAAAAATAACACATTTTTTACTCCTCAGACTACCCTGCATGTAAAAAAAAAAAAAAATGAGGCTAAAGGAGCACTGAGTTCATTAAGCTGGGACATCAATATATGAGACTGGGTTGTTTGTCTAATATAAATATCACAGCTGCGTTACATAGGAAAGACAATAAAAGCTAGGCTGGAGCAACTGAAGGTCAAAGAGTACTCAAAATGGTGCAGGCCAGCGTCATTAAACGGGCTGTAACTGTGATACTTCAAAAGGCTGAGAGGACAGAGTTCAGGGTGGATTGCTTTAAGATGAGCCAGCAAATAAAACTTGTAAAACTACCGATTTACAAGCTAATCATCATGGTAACTAATTACTTTCTCCTTTTACACACACTCTTACATCTGATATGCAGAAGTGTAAAACCATTATTGATGCACACTCACAGTGACTTACTGTAGAGTAGAGCTGTGCATAGAAGGAAACACACTGGGGGAAGTAGACAATGTTGCACTCTTTATTATAAAGTTAACTGCACCGATGGCTGCTGCAGATCCCTTTTCTCGTCCTTCTACGTGACTGGACATCTGGCCAAGTCCCGTAATGCATGATCAAGCACAAAATAACACCCACTTAATGAGTGCTTGTTTGATTTTTTTTTTTTAAGTGCTGCTTTTCATTACACTGCCAATACATTTTACACTGAGTGGCTGCTTATTTGGATAATAAACACATCCTGGGATATCAGTGCAGCAGCGAGCTTCAAGTACTAATATCTGATTTCCTGTAATTTATCCCTCACTTGAAAGGAGTTTTATTTCCCCCCTTTCTCTCTTCTGCAGACATGCATGGATATGTCACACAGCACTTCTTTATCAGTAGATAGCTGGGTGCCTAAGGAGCTTATTAGATTACTAGAAATGCATAAGTCAATGTCATATGATTGCATTTAAGATGAAAGATGAGAGGGACGGGGAGTATTCTATGGATCTGATGCCTGATATAGCATTTAATTCGATCAATCAGGCATAATCAATGCAGGGCTTGACCTACATCTATTTATTAGTACTTTAAAGCCTGGTGTGGTTGTCAGTCTCTCTGTGTTAACCCTGTGATGGACCTGCCAAGGATGCATCAAAATCTCACCCCGGGCAATTAATTATGCCTAAATACGTGATGATGTAAATATGCCTCACTGGTGATGTACCACAACATTATTTAGTCGCCAACAAAGAATTTAATTAAACTGAAAGAACACAAATTATTGACTGAAAAGTTGGAGGCTGAAGCTTTAACTCATTACCCCTAGCCTTTTTACATACACCGTATCTTACTCCACAAGTTTACCCCTTACACAGATGTAAAATCTAAACAGACACGCATGGCACCCAGGCTGAGCCTTTAATCAGCAGCGGTCTCGTTTGTTGCCATCTCGCTAAACATGGTTTCACATCTTTTTTCACTCACAGTAGTGAAGCCTCCCCAGAGGACAGAGGAGACAGGAGTCTACTTTTTCAGGAGATATGATGTAATCGCCATCTGCTTTTGCGGCTGTACGACCTATGTTGTGCCGTTGTAGAGATACACCGTAGCACGACAGCGTACAGCGATAACTTTTGTATCTGTCAGACAGCATTTACTCTTTCAAAGTTCATGTGAGGCGTTCAGTTATAGCTCCTTTGATCCTGTAGTTTATTTACTGTGGCAGTGATGCAAACCGGAGAGGAAGGAAGGGAATATGGCAGAGACAAACAAGCAGCATTTCTTGTATTTTTTGCACACTTTTGCATAGATTTCAACACAAGAGTTACACAAAAAAACAGGCAGTGATACAGTATATCTAACCAAGACCTCTGGAAGAGATTTAACCCAGACATTTGGAGGCTTTGAGCACTGACTATATAAAAGATGGACATAACCACTCTGACATCATCAGCTGGTTAGTCCTTCTGTAAAGCTTCGAGCTGAAACTGAGTCATGTTTGTTGGCTAGCAACTTATCAATCACACAGTAAAATTTGATCTTCCTTTCTGACTAATGATGACCACCATGCTTCATTCAATAGACTTCTGTACAATCAGACTTAAGCCTCATCCACACAGGAAGTGATTTGTCTGTCATGGATCATCACCAAGAGACATTCCAGGCTCCAGGCTGACTAGGTAAGTGTATAAATATATTTAATACCCTATCATATGTTAATCAGCTCTATCATGCCCACTCATTGGTAGTCCCTTCAATTGCGTATCTTTGAAGTTGGACTCTGGACCTGCCTACTTTGTTTCATCCATCCATTGATCCATTTTTCTTCCACTCATCCTTTTCAGGGTCACAGGCTGGAGCCTATCCCAGCCACCATAAGGTACACCCTGTACAGGTTGCCAGCCTGTCGCAGGGCTAACACAGAGAGACAGACAACCACTCACACTCATATTCACACCTATAGGTAATTTAGAATCACCAATAAACCTAACCCCACTAACTGCAAGGTTTTGGACTGTGGGAGGAAACCCAGAGTCCCCGGAGAGAACCCACACAGACACGGGGAGAACATGCAAACTCCACACACAAGGTCCTGGCTAACCACAGGGCTAAGCACCAGGCCACTGTGCTGCCACTTTGTGTCACCAGCAGTTATTTCACTGGTCATCACTTGAAGTTGCAGAATGTCACAGACTTTCTGTGGTCTATAATCAGTACGTCGCTGCAGATTGCGTCCAGTGTGGATAGCTTTACAGTATTGTCCAAACAGTAGTTTTGAAACTGGACATGATGTTTTCATGGGTTGCAATCTTATCCTGAACTACTTACAGTAAGAGTGAATATATAAAGACATGCAGGCAATTTTATACACTGGAACGCTGCACATATTCAGAAAGAGAAATGAAGGAAATTTCTCTGAATCTGCCTGAATTAAGAGCTTAAGTTCAGCCCAGTTAAAAATCATACTCGAAGAACATTGCTGTGACAGTTATTTATCTGATGGATGGCTTAGACACATATTGCTGCTCGCCTGTTGACACACTTTATATAACAATGAACCTATTATGTAAAGCTTAGAGTTGCTTCATCTGTATTTTTAGCTCACTGCAGTCTTTAGTGCCATTGCAGTCACTGCTGCTCTTGTAGGAGTTAATTGAAAGCTGACACAAGTCAGCCAAACTGGGATAATGATGGACGCTATATGACGTTTGGATTTAAAGGGAAAAGTGTGGAGACGACAGCGTATGATCTGTCTGCAGTTACTGACAACTGAAACCCAAAGCAGAGGAATAAATCCAACGCCTGCAAACAACTAGTTGTAAAAGAGCTGTGTGAGGTTATACCTGAAGCAGAGGCCCTGAGACAGAAGCTACGATCTTTTTCTAAACCTCGCCAAAGCAGTTTTGGTACCTAAACCCAACCAGTGAGTCAAAATGAAAGCAAATAAAATCACAACTGTAATAAAAATAACACCAAAACTTTGGTCCTGTGTGGGACTCAAGCTCTCTTAAATGACTGTTGCTACCTCCTACCTCTGAGTGTGGACTTTTTTTTTTGTTACAAACTTTCCCTTCAGAACTTCATGATGGACCCTGTCCTCACTGGGATCTTTTACAGTAAATCAAACTGAAGCAGTTTTTAAAGTGTAATCAGTCATGCAGCCATGATAATCTCTTGTTTTCTATTGTGGCCTGCGGTGCTTTGTTTTGGTGTTTGTCTGTTTTTACTTTATGGTGCTTTGAGAATGTGTTTTTAATGTGTGTATTATTGTATAGATAGCATTGACATTGATGTTATTGATTTTCCTTGTGTTTTAAAGGCCCAACAGGCATTGCAAACTAGCTTCAGCTACAAATGCTGTGGTGTGTTGCATGGTTCACATAACATGTCCCTATGCAAAAGATAAGGCTCTGATTGTGTGATATCTCGGCAGGTTTGTAGTGAGTAGTTACAACTGTGAGTTCAAACATTTCTACTGGGGGGACTTTATGGACTGATTGATTGTATAGCTCTTGAGATGAAACTGTCTCTGAGTTTTGAGTATCAAGCATGAAAGGTACTGTTTGCTGGATGGGAGGATTTCAAACAGAAAGAGAGCATGTCCATGAAGAAAAACAAACAAAACTAAATAAAACAACAACAAAAACGCACACAGGTTTTGTCACTAGTTCATAATTTTTACTGTTGACCTTCCACTCTGTTCATGTCTTATCCTTCTGAGCTAGTTGATCCTTGATTCTTTCTTCATTGCAATAATCTGATCTTTAATGCTTTGTAAGAGACGTTTCACTGGAGCACTGCTGTCCATGGAAACAACTTTGACATCCGTCGGTCTGCGGTTCAGTTTTGTGTCATCCGTCTTCAATCAGTTTTGAAGGGTTGAAGAGAACGTTGACGTTTCAGTGTCATGTTTGCTGAGTTTTCATAGAGGGAACTGATCCTGTTCTGTTCCACCTCGTGTCCTCAATAACAAAAAGTCAAAAGGTAAAAGGATGTGACAAACTCTCTGACCCTGGCAGCTCTGGCCCCAGCCGTCTATCTTGGGATGAAAGCCACGGTGGGACCATCTGGGGACGGGTGGGGAACATCTACAGGGAATAGACAGGAAACGTGGAAAATGCCAACCAAGGCTCTTTCATGATTTGAGCCCTGCTGTCTCTGACGTGAGACATCCCGCATCCTCTGAAGCAACACTGCAATGCCCCAACAGTCATGCGATATCATCAGTCTATCAACCTTTATTGTATTAACCTGCTTCATTCGCTGACCCTCACCTGCCATGAGTCCTTCATACAGCAGTTAAAAGCAACACCTGCACAGACTGTATCTGAATTCAACACTTCTTTATCCCCTTTCTCAGAATGAATTCCTGAAGAGTTCCACTCTCATCCCCATCCTCATCTTTGAAAAGTTGCCTGCTGCTTGCGTAACAACACTAAGTCAGATTAAGGAGCGGATTTTTGAACCGATAACATTCACTCAAAATGACTGAGGCCTGAGCAAAGCTTCTTAAAACCAAGAGAACTGCTCACAGCGGGGTTCACTAAGCAAAGATTTGAATGCACAGGGTCATACTGTGGCTTCCACTAATATCCTTCCAGTTTAAAATCTACCTCAGCCCTATAAGAAATTGCAAAGAAAAGGTTTTTTGTAATTACTGCTAAAAATTGAACTCAACCTATTAAAAAAAAGTCAAAGGCAACACCCACCCAAACCACCTTTGCTGTATAGGTTTTAATAACAGATGTGTTGGGCTGAGTTTGCAAAACCTCTTTGGCTTAATAAAATTTTGAGTTTTCTTGGATTCACAAAAGTACAAACATCAAACAAGAAGGAGATGGAGTTAATCCAGGATATTCAGTTTCCATGTTTCTAAAATTTCCTTTGCACCATCTGCCCAGGACAGTTCACACTGTTATAAAGGGGAAGGTACTATGCACTTCACGACCATTGAGAGCATAAAAAATTGGAGTTGGTTTGTGACTGACACCCCAAAGTAACTGAACTACCGTTGAGCTTCAACGCAGCACCTGAGCCAACCCACCGTGTGAGCTGAGGTGCAAAGCGATCCTCCAGCCCCAGAGGTCAGTAAATCAGTGCGATGCTGGCATTTGTAGCCCACCAGCAGAACATCCATCATAAAGTTTAAACATGCAGAGAGCTGCCAAGGCCGACAGATGCACACGGGCGTGTAGGTGATGATGGATATGCGTGGACAGGAAAAGGAGATTGAGGGACCGCTCAGAGATGCCAAGCGTGAAGTCATAGCTACAACTTGAAGGTAGATTCAAAACAAAGCAGGCTTCTTTTTGCTGAGTATCTAAACAAAGATTGCAGAAAAGTGTGGGAGAGGAAAAAAAAAATATGGCAAGAGCCTCGTCCATGTTTCCACTGATTTCTCTGCAGCTCCTCACCTCAGATTTACACTGAGGCAAATCCCTCAGAGGGTTAAGGAGTTGAGAATCCTGCGGTTTTCCTGTCATAACTCAATCAAGGTCTTCCAAGGACAGGAGTAAGCAGTGGATTTACTGTCGGGTTTAACAGCGCACACAGGTCAAGAAACACACACACACATGCACAACAGTGATGTTATCCATTGTTTCTGGAGAAGATGATGGCACTGTAAGCGTCTCTGCCGCTGATTAAAAAGCCTCTGAACCACTTTCCCAGCTCTGCAGTCTGGAACCACTGCTCTCATCACCCAGCTCGAGTCGAGAAGAGTCGGCCCCAATCCACTCGAGGCAAACAAAGAAAACTCTTCACCTGACAGAAAACGATACCTGATGGTTACACAGAAACTTTCAGGGGACAGAGTCTTTTCTCAGTCAGTGGATTATAAATGCTGTGTTCATGGCTTTCAAAAATATCTGTTTCATACTTCTTAGTATATTAAGATTGACAAAAAAAAAAAGTGATGAATAGTTTGATTTCAGTGGGGAAAAAATGGAGAATAGAGTGAAGGGAGACAGATTAGATGAGAATTGTTAATGCTAATCAACAAAGGTTAATCAATAAATTTACTGAAAAGTGCAAAACCAGCAACATGTTAATCTAATTTCAGACTTCTCTGCCCCCGTGTAACACTCAGATGATGTAAGTTTACTATATGGCTCAAATATGTAGCTCGGTTTCAATAATAAAGCTTTAAAAAAAAACATTTTAGACATCATTTAAAACAAAACAAAAATAATGCATTTCACATTTTATAACTTACTTTCACCCCTGACCCATACACCGCCCTGTGCTCAAAAGGAAACAGGTCATAAATTATAGTTATATTTATGCAAAAGACTCCAGCATTTTGCTAAAACAGCAAATGTTATTCAAACAGCAGTAAGTACTGTGCTTGTTGGGGACTATTTTCAGCTGAGGATTGATACGCATTTTATGTTTTAGTGTGTGTTTATGTCATAATAAGTAATGTATTATAAGTTCAGAATAATAAAGTATTGTGTCACATAGTTCAAAGGGCAATAATGAAGCTCTTAGATGTATATTTATTAAAGTGAGCTGTAAAAATTAAAGCCTGTCCAATTTATTAGCAGGACAATATTATTGGCCTATTTGTCAAACTATCATTATCAGTATTTATAGGGGTTGATAAATGAAAATTTCAAAAGAAGCGGAGGGAGAAACACCCTTCAGCCACGTTATGAGTGTTGATGTCGGACAGTTTGTCCATCAGAAAGGACTCTGCAACTTCCTTGTTGGTGACACGTTACAACGCTACACAATGAGCAGATCACTGACTCCACCAGGCCGGAAATGAGTAAATAAATGACTACACATAAATGTGTTTTGTCTGAAATAGGAAATAGGAAAAAAATTATATATATATATATATATATA
>JASGAU010411829.1:0-11817 GCA_030220045.1 Australoheros facetus
TGTTTACTTGTGTTGTCCTTGACTATTGTTTAAATTGGTTTGATGTTCCGAAACACGCAAGTGTGACAAACATGCAAAAAAAACAGGAAATGAGGAAGGGAGGCAAACACTTTTTCACACCACTGTACATCAACATAGTTCCCTTTACTTTATCACCTTATTTGAAAAGATGAGTTACCTGTGCAAATGCTGCAGCTCTTTCTTCATTCTCCTGCCAGGCTTTCAGCATTTTTTCTGAGGCTTTGGACAAACATACAAACATGATTTCACTGAGCACCCTACAACATAGTTACTGAATCAAAAATACAAACACTCACATATGCCATAGTGCATCTGATCACTATATTTTTCCAGGTCATACTGGATGCTGCTCTTGAAGAAATCCAGCTTGGCTTTGAGCTGCTGTGAGAAGCCAAACATGCTGTTTTTACACCTGGTCAGGTTGGTGTTGTAGCGGAGGAGACTCAGCCTGCAGGGGGAAGGAGGAGACAGTAACAATGCAGGAGGACAGGTTGAATCTGCAGAGCATATCCTGCATCCTGATAATCATCCAGACGTGTGATCCAGCTCTATCACAACAGTCTGCAGTAGGTGAGCCCTGTCCGGCACAGCTACACCATCCAGAGTATAAGGAGCAACACAACAAAGCTTCATTCATGCAAAGACAATTCCACTCTGGAAGAATTACACTCCAAATAATATTCAGCTGACAGCTAATTTATGGCTCCCAATATTCAATCAGCAGTTAAAGGTTGGAATAAAGTTTATAGAAAATGGGGTTTAATTTTAAGGCTTTTTAATAACCCAAATAAACCAATTTAGTGCTGTTTCATGGTTATAATAAATTATTAATGAGTTTTTTCACAAATCTACAAACACTTGCAAATAAATAAGGAGAAATTGGGATTTCTAGCTTCTATAGCAGAAGCAGTGACTGCAACACGAAGAAATGGTTTAAAGAGCATAAATACTGAAACTGTCCAGGGGCTTATCACTTCCTTTTATGTAGACTGGTGTGTTTCTCCTATCAGACACATTTCAAAACAATGACGTCAACCCAATAACAGTGGAGCTTTTATATACCTGAGTCACCAGGAAGTTTCTTTTTTCCTGCAGAAATAAATCATTCATGACAGTACCTAAAGTCATAATCACGATTATTTGGGTTAATAAATGTAATCTTCATTATTAACCATCATTATTTATTCTTAATAAAAAAAGTCTTAACGGAACTTTTTTGAATAATTAAATGCATGAAAAAGCAAAGATGTTGAGGTAGTGGGGAGGCCAAGTTAGGCTCAGACCATAATTTTGACCACACGGGTCACCTTGTGAGGACATCCGCCTGGCTCCACAGTGGGATACCTCTGGTGTCAGACAGGAGCAAAACATGGCTTGAACAGCCGCGGGCTTGCGTACTTTGGGAACCCAATATGTTAACCACAGTGAGAGAAATGGTAGGTTCACCTACAGTAGCCTTTTACCAATTTTAGTTCTTCTCAGTAGACCTTTCCTTTGTCCTGGCTCGAGCTGAATGAAACAGTTTAGGATTTTAAGGTATACCAAAAGCATTACGCTGTAAAACAAGGACGTATGCTTGATTTGTGACACAAGGTAACATGATATCACTTTATCCATATTATCTGGTTTTTATAATTGTTGAAAACTGAAACTGAAATTAAAATCTAAAATTAATCACACACCCCTGCTGTGAAGGCCCAGTTTTTAACCACACAGAAAATTGATCAGGAATCAATCATGAATTTAGCATCAACTGTGTGTTGTGGAAGGGAATAATCTTCCTTTCAAACTGCATGCAACCTCCACTGTGAGCATAACATCCCTATCTTAGATCTGTGCGTGCATATCGTATATACGGAGAGATCCAAGCTGGCATGTGGGACAGTATGTTGTCTTTCCAGTAGCACAGAGAGTAATGCCTCATGCTCAGAAAGAGAAACTAATCTTACTAACCTGATATGAAAACAAATGTTTAGAGGCTGGTTCAAAGGTCATGTTGAGAAAAACATTAAGTAGTCCATTTTTATATCCTGTCTCAAACCCATCTGTTTAGACTTACATACATGCTCTTAGTCGATTGTTTTCTTTATCAGCTTTTTATAGTGTGTGCTTTTATTTCATTCTCTTTTAATTGTGTATATGTTAATAAATTGTTGTACTAATGTAAGGTGACCTTAAGAGTTTTGAAAGGTGCCTAAATAAATTATGTATTATAATTATTACTCTTGTTTTAGCCTTTTGTTTTGCTCTGATCTTTGGCCCTGTTGATCCTGTGGTTTGTCTCCTTTGTTTCTAAGTCATCTTGTTATTCTTGTTTTTGTGTGTGACAATAATCATCCTTCACAGAACCAACAACATCTGGTTGTAGCTGCTTCCTCCACCCTAGCAGAGCTGGGATGCAACATTAAACACTCTTAATGAAAAGCTGCAGGACTTTTTTTTTTTGCTGTTATGACTCCATCCATTAGCCTTTTAAAAAAAAAACCCCAGCACAAACACATAAGGCTGATGTTATATTCATATTATAACTCATGAGTTGGGCAATTACAATTACACACAATTGTTATGTGACTCACATGGCAGCTCTCTGCCCTTGGAAAAGTCTGCTGTAGTCTTCTTTCAGGCCACAGATGTAGCTCACAGCTTCACCCCACACCTTCTTCATCACCACCAAAGGTAACTGTGTCTTGGCATCTTGCACTGCGAAGATAAAAACCACAAGACTTTTACAGGGAGCAGCAGAGAGCCAACACTGTCATTCAACACTTATTTCACAAACTGCAGTGACTTCAAAGAAATTCACCAATGGTGTTGACTTTCTCAGGCAGACGTCTGGCACTGAAGGGGCCGGTGTATTTGGTGATGCTCTTATCAAACAGGTAGACAATGTAGCTGTCCCAGCCTCTCTACACAAGAAGAAAGAAAACCGTTATACAGACTGCGAGCAGTTTTTCTGCAGCTCACAAGAGTGATTCCAAGTCCCTCAGCAGACGTGCAGCGAGGGGGAAATGAGTCAGGATACCAGCATGTAGATTTTGCAGCATCATTTCAATATTTAATATTTTTTAGTTTCCTGATTTTGTAAATGTTCCAATAGGAAACCATGAGGTAATTTTTTGCCTTCCTTAAACAGGTAACAGGATGTAATAATGCATGGAAAAAAGCAGATTTTCAGCCCTGTGATTTGTGGCAGATGTGTCTGATTCACAGGCAGTCAAGTCGACATTTACAGGCATAAACTGGCATGAACAGAACCCTAGCAAACCCCGTAGTGACCCAAGACTATATCATTTGATATCCATATAATCACGCAACTGCATGAGTAAAAATCGATGGCAAACAAAGAAAACCCTCCTGTTTTCATCACAGGCCTGAAACACTGCTGAACTGCTGACCCTCTACCACTAACTGCTGTTGATGCACAGGTAACACACAACAACATGAAATTAAGTGAATAGATTGACAACAAAGACTAGCCCTTTGTCACTAACACTCGATGTAAATAGTCAAGAACAGGCCAGATATTCAGTTGATGTATCCCAGCATACAGAGACAGTATGGTGAGGGGTAACTATCAACCCCAGCATGACTACAGTGAGGAGCAGTGCCAGCAGGCTGCATCTTTGGCCCCTTGAATCATCAGTACTGTCCCTGATTTTTAAGTTCATCATGGGCTAGTACAGGGCTCGGCAACCTGCGGCTCCGGAGCCGCATGCGGCTCATCCAGGCTTAATGTGCGGCTCTGTGCGGCTCGCAGAAGTAAATTATAAGTATCCAGTTGAAGTGCATTTTATTTTTCTCAGTTCGGTTTTTGTTGTAGTTTTAAATTGGAACATTAGTGTGATCTTGAAATATTAAAATAAAATCATTTTATTTATTTATTTTAGTTTCTCAATATATCCACCACTCGCGGTAACTGCTACCGGGTTCTGCTAGTATTTGCGGCTTTACCGTGTAAACCAGGTTCAAATGGCTCTTTCCGGATTACGGGTTGCCGACCCCTGGGCTAGTAGTATATTTGATCATTAAGTCCTTGTGCATCATCATGTGTGATTTTAGGACTAGGATGTGAACAGTAACTTGATCTACAGACCATGCATTCAACAATTAAAAAAATTAATGACTGAATTAAATGATTAATGATTAAAAATGTTTTTAAGAAGATGACAAACAGTGATTAAACCAACGCACCACTCCATCCAGGACACACTGTGCAGCAGGCTTCCTGGGGTCCAGCGACACTCCCGTCTCCTGCAGCAGCTCCTGGTTCACCACCTCGATCTTGGTCTCTGCCTCGATGCGCTTCTGCAGACTGTGGAGGCTCTCATCTGGAGTCAGCTGGAAGGAGTGGACCTGGGCGGTGGTCATGTTCAGGATGTGAACAACCTGAACATAGAGGGGAGAAAAGCCATTAGTATCAACTGAACTACTTTGTGATCTGTCATTTTCTCCAGTATGTGGAAGGCTGCAAGAATCTAATTATTCTTAATATTGATTAACTGCACCCTCACCACTGAGCTGTAATTACCTTATTAATAAAAAGTTGCCACATGAGGAGGGCTGTGACAGCCGAGGTTAGAGAGGACATTGTCCTAACACTGTAAAATAAGTTGGTAAATGTTATGTTTGGGGGGATCTCTAATATGTAGCATAAAGTGGAAATACTGGGAAAATGGGAATTTGTTTTACATTCAAGGACAAAGTAGGATCAAGGGATCATCCCCCTCAGTTATACTTCTTTCCCACAGGAGGACAAAGAAACAAAAACAACAAAACACTACTTCAAACAAACTGAAACATGGATTTAGAGAAATGCTACACCACTACATGTTTTAACATCATAACCCCACTGAGAACTTTGGCCTCACTTATGGAACAGGAAAAATGTTTTATCATGTGAGAGATTCGGGGAAGAATATGAAATCTCTGCAACACTGAAACCAAACACATTAGCCTCGCCCAATCTCAAATGTTAGAACTGGTCTCTATGAATGAGATCTGAAGCTCCTGTTTGGAGAAGCAGCCCCTCACTAATCAGGCCTTTATGGTAGAGTGGCCAGATGGAAGTTATCCCACTCTAAGACCAGAACAAGCAAAACCCTCTGATCTGACCATTTGGCCACAATTCAAAATGACATGTACGTAGGAAACCAGACTATGTACTCTACTGCTTATCAGCAGTGTCCCTACAGTCAAACACGATGGTGGCAGCGGATGTTCTTCTATCACACGATTGGGACAGCAGTTGGGATAGAGGAAAAGATGGATATGGAAAAATATGGGGAATCCTGAGCAATGACTGACAGTTTAGGTTTCAACATTTCTAACAAGACAATAGCTTAAAGCAGTTTTCCAGCCAAACTCCAGATCTGAACCCAAAAAAAGGAACTCGGGAGAGAACTCCAAAGAAATGTGGGCAGAGGATCATTCCCAAGAAAACCTGAAGCAGTCATTGCTGCCAAGTACTAAAGCATGGGTCTAAATACTTAAACAAAGGCTGTAAACCCCTCACTTTCTTTATTTTTGACCACAAAAATCTGGACAGAGCTACAAATCATATTTGAGCCTTATGATAGAGGTGACAAAGCCAATTATAAACTGGCCTGTGAACATTACTAAGATTTCCATAATCATGTTTTTGTAGTATTAAAAAAAAAACTGAAAATTTAAATAAGGAAAATTGTTTAATTTTTAAATAAATTTTATTACCAACAAAAGTGAAATAGAGGAAAATTATAGTGCATCTCTGAGCTTGTTTAAGCCTCGTTTGAATGTCACTTTGAATTCTACCTGTGGCTGTGCAAATTAACAGTAGTCTAATAAAAATTATAAAAGTATTGGTGGCAACCTTTCTATTTTTTGCATTTTCAGCCCATAGCTAGGGAAACTTAAGACTACACATTTATGTGTTTACATCCATGCTAACCAGAGCTACCGAGGTTCAGCTGAATTAAGAAGAGACAAACAATGAAACACAACATTACAGAATTTACTTTTTAAATTTGATGTGTAGGCCACACAGTTTTACAACTGCAGAGTATAAAGCACTACTTAAAATACTGTTCATTTCTAAATTCATATTCAGGCACTTCTTTGTCCAAGTCAGAGGTAACCATGGGAGAATGGTGTACTGTGTGTAGACTGACGAGTGTAAAAACAATTTAAATCAATTTTAAAATGAGAAAAATAACATACTAATAAACCTTTTAGGGCACTGCAGTGCTTCCAGTGCCTCACCTTCATACTCAGTATCTGATCCAGCAGCTCAAAGCACAGGGGTTTCTTGGTTTCAGGGTTAATTTTGCCTCCTCTATGCACCGGATCCCACTTTAAGACCAGCTGCAGCAGCGCCTCCATCGGCTCCGATAGCGTCCTATACAACAGAGGTTAAAACATTTAAAACAGGTCTTCAGGGAGAGTAATTTGCAACAACCACAGCTCAGATGCTTGGGGCTATTTTGCTTTCACTTTAATTACTGCAGCTTCAACACTGAAGAAATTAATTTGTCCTCGGAGGAGAGAAACAGATCAATAAAATAAATAAATAAATAAATATTTGGTTAAAATAATTCAGCTGACCTGCTCAGATTGTTGGGATAGGGGAGATGTGTGGAGAACTTGACTTCTCCGTTCAGTTCCTCTACTGCCATGATGTCTTTTGGCCCTTTATTCCTCACTTTGCTGGCCCTGCAGATCAGAAGAGACAAGATCAGAAAGGAACTATTTTAAATTTTAATACTGCTTAATTAAAAACTTTTCAAAATTTCAATACAAAGTACTTCAATATGGACATATTAGCTTTTGAAGATGTTTTAAACTGTGATGTTTGGGTGCACTGATAATAAACCAGGTGACAGTCCTGGCAGCCGGCCTCCTGCACACTTTACTCAGGCAGCTGACTCTTCTAAGAGTGTATATCCAGCAGTGTGTACAGCTGACACAGACTAAGATCATCTTACCACTGCACGGGCTGCAGGTTGTGCAGGAATGGACGGAAACCACAGCTGCATTCAAAAACCATTGTGCCAAAACTCCAGTAGTCCACAGTCACAGTGTACGGTTTATTCTCAAAGAGCTCAGGAGCCTACAGAGGGAAAAAAACAGCAAAAAAATAGTCTTTCATCTTTGACATAAAACTTCTTTAAAGACTTATTTTTGGCCTTTTCATCCTTTATGTGACAGCACAATCGAGAGTAGATAGAAAAGCAGGGAGAGGAAATGGTCTGAGGTGGACTCAAACCTGTGCCCCTGCAGTAGCCTTCAGCACGTAGGTCACCTGCTCACCCAGGTGAAGTGGAGCGGAGCCCTGGGAAAAGATTTTCACCTGACCTCATGTGAATCAGCTTATTTTTGTAATGTGTAATAATTTTCGTATGTATCACTGTTTCTCAAACTGTGGGTCAAAGGTGGGGCACAAATGACCTGGGAGAAAAGTCACGTGGAACAAATGTTGAACATCAGATTAATTCCCAAGGCAGAACAAGGAAACATTAGCAAGCACGTTAGCACAGCGGCTAACCAAACTCTACTATCACCGTCAGCCTTAGCCACCTTTGTTATAGACCTAGGCTGCTGCGGGGGTTCCCATTGTGAGTATTTCTTTCATTCACCTCTTTTCACTCTGTTTATACCCCACTCTGCATTTAATCATTAGTTATTATTAATCTCTGGCTCTCTTCCACAGCATGTCTTTTGTCCTGTCTCTCTCCCCTCAGCCCCAACCAGTCATTGCAGATGACTGCCCCTCCCTGAGCCTGGCTCTGCTGGAGGTTTCTTCCTGTTAAAAGGGAGTTTTTCCTTTCCATTGTCACCAAGTGCTTGCTCATAGGGGGTCGTTTTGACTGTTGGGTTTTCTCTGTATTATTGTAGGGTCTTCACCCACAATACAAAGCGCCTTGAGGCGACTGTTTGTTGTGATTTGGCGCTATATAAATAAAATTGAATTGAATTAAATTAAATAGTTTCAAAAGCTAAACTGCACCAATTTAACATCTATGATACAGGGGAACAGAAACAAGTGCTGGTACCTGGATGTTTGATCTGTTTTCTGATAATTCACTGG
Source organism: Australoheros facetus (assembly GCA_030220045.1). Taxonomy (NCBI): domain Eukaryota; kingdom Metazoa; phylum Chordata; class Actinopteri; order Cichliformes; family Cichlidae; genus Australoheros; species Australoheros facetus. The sequence continues at coordinate 8,084 of JASGAU010411829.1, forward strand.
AGAAGACTTCAAAAAGTACATTTCACATAAACTTTCAATGATTGTTTCATCACGTGGGATCACCAGGTGTCAAAAGAAGTTATAGCATATGAAAGGTGTCCTTTTTACCCACATTATCATATTAAGTTCTTCTAGCCCAAAATAGTTTTCTAATACAGACCTATTTTAACACTCCTGAATGTAAGTTATGGCTGCAAAAGGGAAAAACTAAGTTGGTTCGCACATATTATAGTTTAGACAGATCATGCTGATGAAACAACTTTTTTAAATCCTTTGAGTAAGTAGAGGACCTGAATTACAGAGGGTATCAGGATCAATGTGCTGAAGCTATTGTAGAAAGAAAGATGACTAAGGGGGTGAGGTGGGAGGCACAGATTGATTTTTTTATAATAATGACCCCGTTCAATATTATACATGCTTTTCAGTTCAATCATTTGTACATTTAATCATTTCACAAAGGCAGAAAGTAAAAGATTTAAAGTCTGTTATCATTATAACACAAACCAGCCAACATCTGGAGGATAAATTCAGTGTTTACCAGGTACTGAAGCGTGCCAACAAATGACGTGCACAGACTGCCCTGGTCCAGGTCTTTAGCATAGCCCAAGTCGATAATCTTGTGGACCAACTGCAGAATTTAAAAAAAGAAAAGAAAAAAAGACAATATATTTAAGATGAGCAGTCAAACAGAGAAGGCTAAGTGAATTAGAGGTAGTCAGGTGAAAAGGTAAACATGCAAGGAGTACAGGAAATGAAGGTAAATGAGTGTAAACACCTGGGGACAGCCATATAAACCAAAGGACAGTGCACAAGCGATGTGAAGAAGAGAGTGCAGGCAAGGTGGAGACGAGGGTCAGAGAACAGCACCAAGAGTGAAAGGGAAGGCTTAGAGGATGATAGTGAGACCTGCTGTGATGGATAGTTTGGAGACAGTGGCACTGACAAAAACAGGAAGTTTGCATAGTTGAAGATGTTAAGAATTTCACTGGGAGTGAGCAGGATTGATAGTCCATCAGAGGGACAGCTCAGGTTGAGCAGTTTAGAGACAAAGTTAGAGAGGCTGAGTTGGTTTGGACATGTGCAGCGTAGGGATGGCGGATATACTGAAGATAAAGCTGCCAGGCAGGAGGAGAAGAGGAAGACCTCAGATGAGGTTGATGGATGTTGTGAAGGACATGCACAGGGTTGGAGTGACACAGGAGGATGCTGGAATAGAGCCAGATGATCCACTGTGGCACCCTCTACAGGGAGCAGCTGAAAGAATTCAAACGGACCACGCACAAAATTGTTTACCTTCCCATTGATGTCTTGCAGCACTATGTTTTCTGGTTTAAGGTCTCTGTGTATGATCTTGTTTTCATGCAGATACTGGATACCAGATCCTGGAGCAAAAGCCAGAGTTAACTAAAGCTGAAAGTGTAACAAGAAAATATGCCTGAATGAAGAAGCTGAACAATGAACATACCAACATCATTGAGTAATGAAAGCACTTCACTCTCTTTCAGACCACAGCAGTTTTCAGGTTTGCTCAGCACCTGCAGATCAGGAAAAAGAAATCCAGTCAACGATGAGGGATTTTTACCACATGACAGAAATGTGACAAACATCCTGACATTGTGCTGTGTTTATTATCATCTTCTGTTTAACTTGTATGTATTTAATGACATTTATGTAGTCCATAACTCACTTTAAACAGACTGGTTGTACATATACTGCTTACAGTGTGTACTGGTCCACACTTCTGATTTTATTGGAGATCATTTATCTGGATTTTCGGTGTAGGACCACACTCCAAACACTACCTCCCTCACACACCTGTTTGCTCTCATTTCCCCACCCCACCCTCCCCTCCTCTCTCATAGGTACCAGGTGGCTCTGCCAGGCTGTGCTCTAGTTTGTTGCTTCTCATTCATTATCATTAAATGTTATTTAATGGCATTTGGAGTTGTCATCCCTACTAGTAAAATACAGCCAGTGACTTAAAACCAGTCCTGGGTTCATCTACAGTACATATGAATGAGTGAGTGTGTCCAGACTTTTGACTGGTACGGTAAGTAAAACAAAAGATGAATGCACTTTGTGTTATTCAGAAACTCTGACCTCCGTGTGTAGTTTAAATCTTGTAAAGTCCTTATAGAAGTTCTTCTTTTTCTTTCTCCTGCGTTTTTATCAGTTTTGCTTTTGCATTTAAGTATTTTTATCAGTCTGGTGTAAGCAATGTTAACCCCAGAATACAGACATATCAGGGAACCAATGCTTTGGTTCAGGAAAGACACAACACCAAACTACAGACAGACAACACAACTGTCTTTTATCCTTATTTTTAGCCTGAATTTTGTCACACTGGAGCCACTGAAAGGATACTGAATTGCTTATTAATAGCTCCTGTTTGTTGGGCACCCATGACTGTCCATCAAACTACCACTGGACTGAAAACGTAAACATGACAGCTCTCGGCTAAGTTCTACTGCACATTTTTCTTGATATCTAAACTCTGCACATAATATTAATCCTGTTTGAATGAAGCCCCTCACCTTCCTCAGGTCTCCTCTGGAGCAGTACTCCATAGCCAGCAGTGGAAGATCATTTAAGGCTATTTGGTTCATTTCCTCCGGAACATCCTGGGCTGTCACAACATTGATATGATTTAACCTGAGTGAGAGAGATGGAAGAGTAATAACCGCATTACTTTTTAAAGACAGCCAGACAGATTTCTGCACAGTCATCCAGTGTCTGCATAACAGTGCAACTCTAATTCATTTGCAAGCCTGCAGGTTTCATAAATACCAATAACTGTGAAGACGATCACACAGAATGCCATTTTATGAGGCCCACGAGTACAACAAAGAAAGAAAGCACTACCGCAATCTACATTTTGTCAATTCGCACTTTGTGTCATGCTGTCTGCTTGTTCAGTCTAACATCATTTGACATTTCCTGGTCCAAAAACTCCCTCAGCTCCCAAAAGCAGTCAAACACTAATTTTTTTCCGGCTCAGTGCAACTGTTCTCCCAGGGGTTAACGCAAACAAAAACATACAGCACTGATAAAAATCTGCAGAAACAAAGACAGAAAACTCAACGGCAGCAGCATTTGGAGGGTTAGCAAAGTTGACATAATGAAATGCTACCTGGTAGCCAGCTACATAGCCATGGTTAGGATAATATCGCAAAGAAGTTGTAGGCTGAGGGTTAAATCACTTTTGTTTGTGGCTTGATCAAAGTGGATATTTCTACTGATTGAATATTCTTGTTGATAAATATCTTAAAAGCAGACTTATTCATTTTTAAATCTGCACTGTTCTTCTTTTGGCTGCTCCCTTTAGGGAGTGTCTGCTAGTGATTAGAAAATAAAGCTTTTGTGAAGCACTGAACCACTTGAGCCAATTGTTTCGAAAATAGGTTCATTACTCGAAGCTTCAATTATAGCGCCCTCTCCTGGAAAAGTGCAACGCTTTCAATTACACACCTGCATGCACGCGCTCACACACCTCAATGATCTGAAGCATCTTTGCATTGTCTGAGGCGCACACGTTATGACCAAATATTGTGATATCAGGTTCTATTTACAAATAAAGATGGATGAACGTGTGTTGTGTTATTGAGCAGAGTGCTGGGATAACATAGCATTAACGGGCTGTGCTTGTGTAACTACCGCTTTTGCGTTAATCTTGATATGACAGCGTCCGTCATAACGTTGAAAGGACGAGCCAGCAAAGGTTGTCTTTAATTCAT
>JASGAU010411832.1:0-18727 GCA_030220045.1 Australoheros facetus
GTGTGTGTGTGTGTGTGTGTGTGTGTGTGTGTGTGTGTGTGTGTGTGTGTGTGTGTGTGTGTGTGTGTGTGTGTGTGTGTGTGTGTGTGTGTGTGAGTTATACGTTTACCTGAGAACAGGTCCCTCTCTGTTGACAGCTGCGCGGCCCACCCACCCAGCTAAAAGTTTTAGGGTTGGTTAAGAGGAGATGTCAGTCAAACCTACTGGGGTAAAACACACACAGAAATGAAAGAAACTACAATAAATAAAACCCTGTGAGTGGCATAGACATTTTTTGTGGTTTGCGTGTATGAAAAGTAAAAAAATTAATTAAATTTTTTTTCCTTAGAAAAAACAAAGTTACTGTCTGTATTGCTTTGTAAATGAGTTCTTTTGTTGTTCTAACACTGTGAGCCAAAACCTCTTTCGCTCTAATTGGCAAAGTACGTCAAAGTACATTCAAACACACAATACCAAGAACACACACACACACACACACACTTGGGGCTTCTAAACACACACACACAGAGCAAATGTGACATCAAATTCTAGGTTTTTATCTACAACAGTTTATTTATCTATCCAGCACATGTTCCCTTGTAATGTGTATGAGAAATATTTTCTTGTGGTTATGGTCACTGCTTTTTTGTGTGTCACAGCCCCATTAGCTGAGATCAAGTGCCTCTTGATCAGTACTCACTGTGTGATTGTGTCATCTGAATGGAATTGCTTTATTATTCAAAGTGCCACAAGTTCAGTTAATGGTTAATGTCGCTTTAATTTTACACAGACTAACCTCACACCAGTATGTTACAATGTGTCTATACTTTTAAGACTCAGAACTTTTAGAACTGATCCAGCCCTCAGTTATGCTGCTGTAGGCTCAGACTGCTGGAGGACTTCCCACAAAACAGTCAGGATTTCTTCTCCACTGCCCTTCTTTTCACTCCTCGTGCGTTTCACATTGTTAAATTTTGTCTTCTCTCTAAAACTGGGAATATATATTTTTTTCTTTTTCTTTCTTTTTCTTTTTCTTTTTTTTTTTTGTCTTACTGGCCGTTTGGTTTCACCTGGTCTTCTCTGAATTCTTTGCAATTGACTGTTTCTGACCACAAGGTGGCAGGAGAGTGTTAGCATGTGTGAACAAAGCACAACATGCTACAGTTGATTTTGATGGCTGTGTCTATATCACAACCATTATTGTGTTGATTCTGAAAATATTGATATTAGAAATGACCTGATGTGTCTTAGTTACACTGATACAGCTTCTTCATGTTAATACATTTATGTACACAAATGTATTAACAGTGTTTTCTGATAACTTGGCTAAAATAGGACACATCTTAGTTTAAAAATGGCACCTTTTGGTATCTGAAGCCTCACAAACATAACTAAAACTGCTTTAGATCTCATACTATTTGACACAATGATATTTGTGTCTCCCACAGCCACTTAAATGTTGTCTGTAAATAAATTCATAGCTTCATCTGTGGGATTGGCTGTGACAGTAAACCAATTAGAGTTTATTGTTAGGGTGGTTGCTAGGTAAAGCAAGAAGTGAGAGAGAGGTGAAGGGTGAAGGGGTTACTCCTCCTGGAATCCAGGGGCCCTAAATGGGGTCACCATGTATAGAAAAAAAGAGGGTCTGAAAATACTCATAAGAATGTGGAGCGGCTCACCAGCCTTTGCACACGAACGCAGAACTTTCTGTCTCTTACTTTGTGACACCATAATGCCCGACTGGGGTCATGTTTACTATTGCTCACATCTTTTTATTTCATTTACTGCTTAAATGTGGCTGAAAGGCCTAGTTTGTTAACAGCTTATTGACCTCTAACTATTTCTGTTGCAGCTACAACACTGAAACACTAAGAGAAAGCTGATAAATTTGCAGATTTGTACAAAATCCTATTTTACAAGCTAGAAAACCTCATTTTCTCTCTTTTAAACAAAACAGCAAAAAAATGAAAGCCACGGGTTGCTCCTGATAAACATCCCACTGTTGTGTAGTGAAGGAATTTAAACTAATAAGTGTGTGCTGCTTATGCCTTTAGGTTTCTGCGTGTTCGTTTATCGACAGGAATGACACAAAACAGGAATAAGGAGTCCAATTATTAAATTTAATAAAACCATTTCAAACAGTTTACAGATATCTGGACCAGACTGCATGCCACGCCCGTGTGCGATGGCATGAAGTACTGGCACATTCTAATTCAACTTATAGTTTCATATAGTCACAGCATATCAGTCTTGGTTACATCATTATACAAAACAGAATGTGGAAAACAAAGAATTTCAACAACAGGGTATTCAGATGACCTCGAAGTCTCCATTTCTATCATTGTGTAGTCTCCATCAGTGTGGTTCATTGTACAGTCAGACCACAAAGTTCATGATGACATGGAACATTATGAGCTTCTGTATTTATTTTTGTTAGCAGTGGAGAGAGACAGGAAATGGGGGGAAGATACGCAGGCAATTTGGCGACAGGCCGAGACTCGAACCCACGCCGCCCACACCGCAACGCGCGGCATACGTATGTGGTCGCCGGCTTCACCACTAAGCCACCCGGGCGTCCAGCTTCTGTATTTTTAATGAGTTATGTTTATTTTTCAAACAAATTTCTCAGGGAAAGCAATGTACATAAGATATATATGTGGCATATATCATGCATATTCCAACAGTAGCCATATAGCCTTCACCTTAGCAGATCCAAACCACAGGCAAGCATCTCAGTTCTGTACCAATGCTGACACTGACCAAACATGCCAACATGTTACTGACTGCAAACTATAGGCTTGCTGACATAGACGTTCTAGCCTGCATGCCAATATACTGAGCAGAACATTCAAACACACTGCGGTCTTCATAGCTTACCAAACCAGCAACCTGCTTTCCGTATTATAAGAACCCACCGCACCTTAGTGTTGTCGCCTCCGCGCTTCTTCAGATTCTGTATTTGGTGATGACTTGAACAAAATTCTGCTGCAGATACAAATTTTGGTGACCGTTCAGTTACGTAAATGCAGTGTGCACTGAATGTCACACATGAAGAAAAAAAAAAACACAAATGGAGAACGTAACATCCCATTCCCAGATGGATAATGAAATGACCACTTGCCTAATATTATGTTGGTCCCCCTTTGCTGCTGAAACAAGCCATTGAGGCATGGACACCCCAATCCACCCCCCCCAACCCCTGAAGGTGTGCTCTGGTACGAAGATTTTAGCAACATACCCTTTAAGTCCTGTAAGTTGTGAGGTGGGGCCTTCATGGATCAGACTTCTTTGTCCAGCTCATCCCACACATGCTCGATTGGAGTGAGATCTGGGGAATTTGGAAGCCAAGTCAACACCTCAAACTTATTGTTGTGCTCCTCCTCTGCACCATTTTTGCTTTGTGGCAGGGAGCATTATCCTGCTGAAAGAGGCCACAGCCATCAGGGAACACCTTTTCCATGAAAGGGTGTACAACAGTGCTTAAATAGGTGGTACGTGTCAAAGTAACATCCACACTGATGGCAGGACCCAAGGTTTTCCAGCAGAACATTGCCCAAAGCATCACACTGCTTTTGCTGGCTTGCCTTCTTCCCATAGTGGATCATGGTGCCAGGTGTTCCCCAGGTAAGCAATACACATGCACCTGACCATCCACATGATGTAAAAGAAAACATGATTAATCAGACCAGGCTGCCTTCTTCTACTGCTCTGTGGTCCAGTTGTGATGCTCACGTGCCCATTGCTGGTGCTTTCGGTGGTGTACAGGGGTCAGCATGGGCACCCTGACTGGTCTGCAGCTGTGCAGCTCGATACGCAACAAACTGCGATTCATTGTGTATTCTGACACCTTTCTGTCAGATCGAGGATTAACTTTTTTTTAGCAATTTGAGCTACAGTAGCTCATCTGTTGGATCGACTCACACGGGCCAGCCTTCACTCCCCACGTGAATCACTGAGCCTTGGCCACCAATGACCCTGTCGCTGGTTCACCACTGTTCCTTCTTTGGACCACTTTTGATAGATACTGACCACTACAGACCACCCCCAGGAACACCGCACAAGAGCTGCAGTTTTGGAGATGCTCTGACCCAGCAGGGAAATACAGATCATAATTTTACAGAGAGAGAAAGCATTCCACATAAGTGAACTAGAGTCAGGCTCATCATATACTGAGGGTGTTTAACCATCACATAACAGGTGGAAAACACAGTGGGAACAAATCAGGACTAACGAGACACGGGACGTGTCAAAAACCCATCAAAGTAAAACAGAAAGCAGAAATGCAGGTTTGACAACACAGGGAGTCAGGCAGAGGGAGGACGGGAGCACAGAGAGAAAAGGAATAAAATACAAAAAAAACTACAAGCAGGAACAAAACTCAGATAAATAAACTAAGAAGGCTTGAGGATACAAATAAACCGTAACTAAGAACATGACCCAGAAAACTACAACTAAACCTGAGGCTGTAACTATGAAGAAACCATCCTGAAATTAGCCGCGCTCCAGGCTTCATCCTGGACCTCACCAAACAGTCACATAGACACAGCAGAACAGAACAGGCATGTCTTTGTCGTCAGCAACACGGGGCCCCTGTCCGTGCTCCATGATCAGTGAACTGCAGCAGAGCCCACACTTTTTTTTTTCTTTGCAATTAAGAAACAATCATCTTAATTTTACTGAGCTAATGAGTGCTCACTATTAAAGGTAAAGCCATTTTCCTGCTTTAACCTAAGAAGCATTTAAAGAATCTTATGACTGGTCAGCAGCATTTTATTTATTCTATTTTCTTCTTATGATGTTTTCTATGTGCAATATAACCAAAAAAATAAAAAAACTACATCCAAAACAACGTGAAGCAGTGAAGCAGAGCTTTCCCACTGTGTCCTTATAATAAGCCTCCGTGTGCAATGTTTTCAGTCCTGATTCACTGCAGTTTTATTTAGTATGATGTTCAACAAACTCAGACCCAGATATGTTAGAGCTGAATTACAAGAGAATTTAAAAGGGTGGTTTTATGTGAATTTTTGAGAAAAAAAAGAATCTCTCACACAAGAAGCAAACAATTAATGTTAATTAATGTTTATCTTAAACAACATTATAGCTTTCACAGTATATTACCCCCCCCCTCTTAAGTTGCTAATGGTTTAGTCCACCGCAAAGCAGGGTGGACAAAAATAGTTTCAAACTTGATAGTGATGGTGAGGACTTAGATAACCATTTATCTTGTTCAGGGACAGAACGGGACTATTATCATGTGAAAAGCAGCTAAGCTATAATGCCTGTATTGCTCATATTTAATAAAAGCAGGCTAATGAATGAAGCAGCGTTCCCAAAATAGTGAGAAACAGACTGATTCTTATCTTATCCGTTACTGTTACCGAGAATGGAGAACAAGCCGAGCTTTAAAAGGCAGCACTCAAAGCTTTATTAAAGGCCTTTTTTTCCCCTAAGTTTACACTAAAATATAACTGGCAACAATAACAAATTTTGGGGGTGATATTTATGGAGTCTCCAGGCTTCATACGCTCTGCCCCTGCTTTGGACTCTGGCTACACCACACGACTAATGATGAAATCTGTTAAGGTTACATCCAGTAAAGGCACAATCAGCCAGCTACACTGCAATTAGTTTATGAAATTTACAGAATAACATCAGCATCTTTCCAGATAATTGAGGTTTACATTAAAAATTCAGACTTCATGGTGTGATTCTTCAGGGAAGGCACGTCTTCATAAGCAAAGGAAAAGAGTGAGTGAATAAAAAAAATGTTTCTTTTTCATGCTGGAAGAAAATTTTCTGTGTTTTCCACGTGTCCACAGTAAGATGCTTCCTGACCTTATTCTAAAGTTGATGATGAAGACCTGAACAACTGAGAGCCTCGCACAGTGTGTAATTACATGCAGTCTATGGTACAGATTATTAGTACTTCCTTAAAGGCATTTCAAACACTCCATTACTGATGCACATACATGGGGTCCACATTCCTGTGTCACACTCTCCACGTGTTCATGTTCCCTGACATTTCTGCTTTATTAACAGGGTGCGTCATGATTTGTAGACTACATGTGAGATCTACAGAACACGCACAGAAAAGAAAGGAGGTGGAGGATTGAGGCCTGGTTAACTAACACTCTAATCTTCGTGTCTGAGAGGAAACAGAAGAGAAAATCAAGTCAGCTGTGCTGTAGAGTGCCCCTTCCAGAAGAGGGGGAGTCAATAATTACACAGGGGAAAAGGAGGGTGGGGGTGTGCGGAGAGGAGATGTCAGGGAGTTGGAAACGGGGTAAGAGAAAGAGACTGCCAGAGAAAGGGAGGTCATAACGAAGAGGAAAAGGAGAGGGAAGGGAAGGGGCAGTTGGAGGCAAACAGCTTGTCATTTTTTTCAATCTTTTTTGTCCCACTGGATCTCCTGGATTACTTCTACACCCTGCAGGAGTCACCAGTGCAAGTAACTTCTCATATGGTGTGAGAGGTTTAATTCTTGCCTTACTTTCACTACCTCCTTACCTCTCATGTTTGCACATGTGCAGTATTTTGTAGCTGCAGTTAAACAGATCAGAGAGCATCAGCTTGTGAGAGACACGGGCAGATGATGGAACCTGTCCACCTCTCCCTTGCGCTCTTCTTCCTCTTCTTCTCTCCTGTGGGAGGCCAGTGGTGGAGTTTCTTTTTCGCAAATCCTAAAACCACCACCGTTCCTCCTTCTGGTACCTCTCCAACCATCAGTTCCCCAGGATTTTCTCACAGCCTGGCCACAGCAGCAGAGTGGGCAGTAAAAGTGGGTGAGGTGACAGAGAAAGTTGTGAATGGTGCTCACACAGAAGGGTCTATGTTGACCCCTACTCAGCCCACCTCTGGAGTGTCACTGTCTGGTTTTACCACTGCAAATCACTGGACATTCCCTAAAGAGAAGGCTGCAGGTGGAGGCAGTAAAAGCAGGTCCCCATACAAACCTCTGAAACACTGGAAGAGTGGTGAGTTTTAATTAAGTTTGGTACTACCATTAGGAAAATTAGAGAGGAAACTGGTTGGTAGTTGGACTAAAGATCCACAGCTGTTTGGTTTGTGACCTTCTTAAGAAAGGTGGTCTAAGTTGCAGGCAGTCGCAAGAGAGGGTCATTTACAAACTGACAGGTTAGTGGTTTGAACCCCAGCTCCTTTCATTTGCATATCTAAGTCTGGGGCAAGATATTGAACTCCTAATTGTCCCAGATGCATCTATTGGTGCATGTGTGTGTGTGTGTGTGTGCATGCATGTGTGTGGTAGATAAAGTACAAAGAATTAAATGAAGTATTAAGGTCTGAAAAACAGGTGAGTGTTACCTGTGCTACATGTGCCAACCATACTACAAGTAATTTTATGACCTAACATGGATCCTCTTTGGTGTAAACTTTTCAGCATTTCATAAAAATGTGAAGCTCTTCTTCATCATCTCTTAGACTGGAAACAGATTGAAACTGAGCATTCTGTAACAAAAAGGTTACATGTGCCCTATAAAGGTTGATTTATTTGTAAAATAATTGTTACAATGTCCGTAGCAACGCTGCAACAGCCATTGGGTGTGTTTTGGACTTTTTTTTGCTGACAGTGAAGATGTGTAAGAAACTCCAAGCCTGGATTTAGCCGATGAGGAGCTCAGGTTTCCCGAGTGCAGCTGGCTGATCATTATTTGTGGGCTTGTCTGTAAGTGGCTCCATTTAATTGTTTGTAAAAATTTATACAATAACATATTATTATATTATTACATAAGTGACTAGTCTTTCACAGCAGCACCACTTAATCCTTGTCTGCTTCTGAATGACTGCAGAGGAAGTTGTGCTTCAAACCATCAAGCAGCTAATTATGCATAAATGTGACAGGGTTGCACCTGTTAGCGCCCCAGATTCTCTTTATTTGTTTACTACTGTAGGTCATGTTGATGGCTCAGTGGGTGAGTCGGCCGATACGGTCTTTCCCCTCAGTGTATCTCATACAGGAGGACAGAAGCCCCGGTTATTGTGCGCTGACCAGTATGTGATCTAGTCTTACCTTGATGTTAACTGTGCCGAGTCTATAGTCTGAGAAGTCTGGACAGAGGGAGCCAAGCTGCAGGAAGATTTTGTGTGGCATGCAAAGACTGAGGTGGGTTTAAAAGGTTATGCATGGTTAATATTGGTTTTCTAAGTCTCCACAAGCTGATTAGGCATCCATGTGGCCAACATGATGAGGATTAGGTTTGAGAGGCAGCAATAAGGAGGGGAAAATGACCATGATTAGGTGGCTGGTAGACTACATGTTTTGAAGTTCACAATAAATGAAATAATAATTATAAAAAAAATAAGATAAATAATATCTAATTAATTAAGTACTGTTTGATTTATTTGAATCCTAACTGAGACCCAGTAACTCAACCATAGGCCTGAGTATTGGGTGAATTTATTAATGATGACTCTTTGATTTTGAACCTGATCATGAAAATATTAGTGAAAAGTAGAGCAGTATCATAAGTGATAAAAAAAAAAGCAATAGAATTAATAGAATTTGGTTTTTAAGAATTATGAATCATTTTGACCTCATCCTGTAACAGCAGCAGTGATGTCAAAGAAGTAACTTCTTTAAGTTAAATTGTTATTTTACTCTAAGTTTTCTAATTATATTAAGATTTGACTAAATAAGCATTTAACATTAACTTTTAGGGGGTTATTAATTTTACGAATGATTTCAAATGTTTTGTTTTAAATGTCATTACAAATGTCATTACAGATTACTCCTTCAGCCTTAAACAACTGAACTCAGCTCTCTGAATATTAAGTTTCATTAATGCTTTTATTTCTGTGTAGGTCCATTTGACTGGAAATAATGTTGAATGTGAATCTGTTGCAAAAAAAAAAAAAAGTATAGGAAACCAAAGATTTAAAAATCCTGACAAAAAAAAAAAACCACCACTCATCCAGCTGGACCCTGTCTGTGACCCACTAGGAATACTGGCTGTCTTGATGGTCATATTGTGCTATCCAAGTCAGCAACACAAAACTATGCAAACCAGAAATAACCAGGCTTTTACTTTGAAGGATTTTGTATTTTCCTTTGACAGTGGCTTTATCGTGATTTATCTTTTAATGAATTAAGGGCCAGGTTGCAGTCATAAAAAATGCATTGATGAAAGAGGAAATTTCTGTGGGTGAGCTACAAAACAATGCACATTTAACAGAAAAGGCAGCAATAAGAAGTTACATTAGTGATATGATACTAGAGACGCTAAAAAAAAGAATAATAGGCACTCTGTATATGTGTGCTGCTGAGAAGAGAAGAAGACATTTTCATTGTGTACTGATCTCTGTGTAAAAATGTGACTAAAACCCTGCATACCCATCAGCTCATTGTAAACAGTAACTTGGCTACCTGTAAAATAAGACACATCCTCCCATACAGTTTGGGATTCACACCTCTCCACCATCTTTAGTAAATATTGACGGTAGATTTTTAATGGCAAAAGAACAGCGCAGACCCTAAATATGGCCATAAGTGAGTCCCGATCATGAAAACATTGATTTGAATTCCTTCAATACCTTGCAAAAGATGGGGAAGATAAACAAGAGGGAGATCAGAAAAGATCTATCTTTAGGCTCTAGAACAGGGGTCTCAAACTCACGGTCCGCGGGCCGCATCTGGCCCGGCCCCCTACTTTCGGTCCGCGATTTGATGTCAAAAATATAGGACAATTTGGCCCTTTAAGTTACTTTTTTTGACATTTCGCTAACTCATCTTAATTGGAGGGACTGGAAATGACTGGAAATCCCCACCAGATCTCTGTTACCAAATCAGTCTCTCACCAGATTATAATTGCAATGCCATTATTTTCAAGATGAGCAAAAACTACCTGGCTGAATTTCATCAAACCTGGTGTAGAGTTGGAATGAAATTGCGAAATGAGCATAGACAAGACAAGATGGACACAACTTCTGTGTCATCACTCATTAGTTTTGAAGCCTCAGTATTTGTGTCTCGGCTGCCACCGTGTGCATTATTTTGGAAGCAGAAGTGACCAATGTAAACAATGAAATGCGACAACATAACATAATCCTACAAAGCTTGGTTAGAAAGCTGCATTCATAAACTGTGCAGGCGCAAATCCCAGACAAACATATCAGCTAATTAGTGCTATTTTCACTCATCAGAACTGAAGCACAAGCTTCTTGGACAGGCTGTACCACACAGCAGGCTGGTTTATCTGTCAGATTCCATTAAAATGCTCCAAAAGGCAACAACAGCACAAAAACAGGTGAGAGGTCCAGCGCAGGTGTAGCTGATCGCTGTCAGTCGCGTGTCAGTCAAAGTAGTCGCACCCCTTAACTCACCAGTATCCAGATGGATGAATTATTTTAAAAATGTCACTCACTGTATAGTTGCAGTGAAGTGGAGACCAAAACAGTTTATTGAACTAATCTGTAAATATGCATTTTAAGATGTAAAGCTGGCTCTAAGGAGCCATTATAGGTACTGTTTTGTTTTTTTTTAACATACACCTAGATTTTTGGGTACAGCCAGGCAGAGGACAATGATCTCAGTACTCATCTAGCTATAACTTTAGTTCTCTCGGTGCAGAGCACTAATGATCGTACACGGGACTGCACCGGACTGGAGGTGTGCGGGCTTGGGTATGCGTATTTGTTTGCAGCAATAAAAGTGTAAATATGCAGGGGTGAGCGGTGTACTGAGTGATGCATACACACAGTGACACACACACACTAAACCCTCTAATCAGGCATGTTTCCAGTTGGTCAGGCGGATGAATTACAGACCCCTAAATGTTAACCTGTCTGGTCTGATGTTTGCGTGTGTGTTCACGTGGGTGAAATGTCTATTTGATCTTGTGTATGCAAATCTTTGTGTGTGTGTGCGTGTAAGCGACAAAGACATAGGTAACGGGGATGAGCATGGCTGGAATGCTGAGGTGAGAGTGTTGCTACAGGAGACAGGCTTCACAGTGAGAGGAATCAAGGGAATGTGAAACCATCTCCTCACGTACGCACTAAATACTCTAATTGCCAGTTACTGAGTGTGCATTTTTGTTTCTGAGGATTATGTCCATTCAAAGCAGAGCAGTGAGCCATGGTGGGCAGAGTCGGGATCAAATCAAGTCAAATTAACGCCATGTTACGATCACAAATACTTCTCCTCCTCATTTTAAGTGGCGAATGAACCAGCAACACGTGGGGCAGACAAATGGGAGGATGGTGGGGGTTGAGACATTTAAAGGGCGTCTGTCATTAAAACAGGATAAGTGCAACTGGGATCTGTTTTAGCAGCACATAAAACTGAATCTTGTGGGGTTTTTAATAAAAACAATGTTGCAATGTGCCAAGTTAAAAATGTCAGAATACTTGCCTTTAACTATATTACATATTTAAGATTTTACACTTTTGCAATGAAACTTGAATCATCTATGTCTCCATGTGTCCATGTTCACCTTTTATTCATTTACTGTTCCTGTCTGTCTCTGTCAGAGCAAGGCTCAGGAAGTTATCTGAACCTAACGGAGTTAATTGGCTTCCCCCTCCCTCCCTCTGTCTCCTTCGCTCCTGGCTTTGAGGGTCACCCAGCCTACAAATTCGGATCTGAAGCCAATATCGGCCGACTCACCAAAACCTTTGTGCCAGGGTCGTTCTATCGGGACTTTGCTATCATCGTCACGGTAATGCTACAGAGTTGAACTCTGTAATCCCTATAACCTTTGACCTCCTTTTACTAATACCTCCTTAATTGTGACATTAAAGTTAGCATTCTTAGTCACCATAGCTGAAGATATGAGTTTGTTTTTAACATGAAGCAGCTAATGGTCTGTGAATGCCTCACTGTGTCACCACCCAGTGAAATGTTAATGTTAAATGCAAGACTCATACATTTGTTCCTGTGTTAAAACTGTAAATAAATATGGAAATATATATCTTTAATGTATTTGTATACTCAGTTATGACTGACGTTCATGGGAGAAGGATGTTTAAGCATCATTTTTTAAAATTTCATACTATTCCATCATTCCAGGTGCGTCCAAGCAGCCAGAGAGGCGGCATGCTCTTTGCCGTCACTGATGCCCAACAGAAGGTGGTGCAGCTGGGTTTGGCCCTCACTCCAGTTCGCGGGGGCTTCCAGAACATCTTACTGTACTACACGGACCAGGAGCAGGCCTCCCACAGCCATAAAGCGGCTACCTTTCGTGTCCCGGACATGACTGACCAGTGGACACGATTCACGGTGAGCTTCATCCAGGTTAAATAGCAAAAGATAAGAAGGATACAATACAAGTAGGTAATGGTAAGCTTTTTTTTTTTTTTTAATCTACTGAACTTGTTTGTACACGTCAAAAATAGTTAATCAACAGCGTGAACAAATTTTTTTGACACTGTGTATAAGATGTAGAAAAATTTTGGTGAGTTGAAGGTTTTTTCTTTAACTCAATTCAATTCAATTTTATTTATATAGCGCCAAATCACAACAAACAGTCGCCTCAAGGCGCTTTGTATTTTGGGTAAAGATCCTACAATAATACAGAGAAAACCCAACAGTCAAAACGACCCCCTATGAGCAGCACTTGGTGACAGTGGGAAGGAAAAACTCCCTTTTAATAGGAAGAAACCTCCAGCAGAACCAGGCTCAGGGAGGGGCAGTCATCTGTGTGACCGGTTGGGCTGAGGGGAGAGAAAAGACATGCTGTGGAAGAGAGACAGAGATTAATAATTAATGATTAAATGCAGAGTGGAGTATAAACAAAGTAAATAAGGTGAATGAAAAGAAACAGTGCATTATGGGAACCCCCCCAGCAGACTAGGCCCATAGCAGCATAACTAAGGGGTGGTTCAGGGTCACCTGATCCAGCCGTAACTATAGGCTTGATTTAAAAAGGAAAGTTTTAAGCCTAATCTTAAAAATAGAGACTGCATTGCATCATATGGTAAGAGTCTTTCTTTACAAGCAGCGTCGTTTGCTCTTTGTCCTTTAAACAACCCGAAGACATGTGAGTGGTTCTGGACAGATTCTGATCGTGTCTGTTTGCTCTGCCCGTCAGGTGGTGGTGGAGCATAATGAGGTCCGTCTCTACATGGACTGTGGAGAGGCCGAGAGGAGGAACTTCCATCGTAGGCCAGAGAAACTCACCTTCTCACACAACTCTGGCATTTTTGTAGCTAATGCAGGAGGCACAGGACTTGACAAATTTGTGGTAAGTGGGGGAAAAATGTTTAATATTACTCTTAGCAGACTGGTGATCTATCCAGGGTGTACCTGCCTCTTGCCCTATGGCAGCTGAGATAGGCTCCAGCCCCAACCAAAAATGGGAGAAAGGTTGAGAGGCTGCCTCTTTCAGTGCGCAGTTTGTTCATGTGTGCCTATGAATGTGTGTTCTGGCCTTTTATTACCATGCAAAACAGTTGAAATATCAGCAGCCTTCAGTCTGTGTCCTCTAGAAATTTACAAACGGTCAAACTAAAGACACAGCTCATTAACCATTTGGCTACCCAGAAAAAGCTCTGAGTATGCTCACCTTACAACCCTGCTTCCAGAAAAGTTGGAAAACTCAAAGGTACACCAAAAATTAATTCAAAGATTTGCAAATCACTTTAACCCTACACACACACACATGCATGGATACAGAGATAGCATATAATGTTCCAAAACCTGTGTGTATTGTTGAGCATTAATGGTACCTTCACAGACACACACGTTACCCATGCGGTTTGCACTAACGCACCCACATACAGTACCATCAGATGCTGGCTTTTGAACTGCCCTGATAACAAGCCAGATGCTCCCTCTTTGGTCCAGCTATAATTTCCAAAAATAATTTCAAATTTTGGAGTTTCCCATTTCAAATCATCCATCCATCCATCTATTTTCTTCCACTTATCCGGGGCCGGGTTGCGGGGCAGCAACCTATGCAGTGAAGCCCAGGCTTCCCTCTCCCCAGCCACCTCCACTAGCTTATCCGGATGGACCCCAAGGCATTCCCAGGCCAGCTGAGAGATATAATCTCTCCAGCATGTCTTGGGCCTACCCCAGGGCCTCCTCACGGAGGGACATGCCCAGAACACCTCACCCAAGAGGCGGCCACCTCACCTAATCAGAAGCCCGAGCCACCTCAACTGGCTCCTCTCGATGTGGAGGAGAAGCGGCTCTACTCTGAACCCTTTTGAATGGCCGCGCTCCTCACCTTATCTCTAAGAGAGAGGCCAGCCACCCTTCGGAGGAAGCTCATTTCTGCCGCTTGTATTCGCGATCTTATTCTTTCGGTCACTACCCAAAGCTCGTGACAATAGGTGAGGGTAGGAACGTAGATCAACCGGTAAATCGAGAGCTTCGCTTTTCCATTCAGCTCCCTCTTCACCACGACAGACCGGTGCAGCGTCCACATCCCTGCAGACGCAGCCTTAAGCCGTCTGTCGATCTCCCGTTCCCTTCTCCCGTCACTCGTGAACAAGACCCCGAGATACTTGAACTCCTCCACCTGGGGCAAGAACTCAGCCCTGATTTGAAATCATACCCTCTTAAATGACCCTGGATACTTTACTTGCATTCATAGACCGTATAAAAGATGGGCGTAGCTGCCATGACGTGGCCGTTGGTTTCTGATGTCCCATTTTGAAGCCACAATTTTTTTATTCAGTATGACCCAAAATCAGTGACTGAGCCTATAACTGGCAAATGGACTTTTTTTTCTCTACTTGAGCACTCTCATACAACATGCCTCATTCACCCACGCACTCTTTTCTGCTGTCTATTCACAATCTGATGAGCCTATCAGAGAGCAGCTTGGGGTTCAGTATCTTGCTCAAGGATACTTTGGCATGCAGACTGGAGCAGCCAGGGATCGAACCATCAACCTTCTGATTAGTAGGTGATCTGCTCTGCCTCCTGAGCTACAGCTTCTGAACAGCCTAATTTTTTAAACAGTATAATTTAGAAGGGTGGGCATTGCCACACCTACATGAGGAAGGGAAATATGCTGACTAGTTTTACAAGCCTAATCTAACACAAACTGGAGGAGGATACAACCAGAGCTAAAGATGTCATGATCACTTCTGGTTCTACATCCTGAGCTGAGCTGTTGTACTGTTCATGTTTGTGAGGATCTGACACAGAGAGGAAGTGAGAACAGAGGATAAGAGGGGGGGGAGTAAATCAACTGCAGATGAGGAAGTTCAAGATATCAACATGGCTTAGTTGTGGTGTAATCAAAGGCAGGCCTTGAAGTGCCATGCCATGATAGGACACAAATGTAAACTTGAAGCAATTTTTCATCCAGGAAAAAAACAAAACATGTTTGTATGCTTGGCATTAAAACAAGTGTGTGTTCATTGTCAACCCAGACTCTTCAGAATAAATACATGATGTTGTTTGGTCAAAAGGAATGAAAATGTATTGCAAAAGCAGGTTTAAAGCCAGGAGTCCGTTCTTTCCCATCTCAATAATCTCCACAAAACAAAAATACGAGCTGGCAGTAAATTACTGTTGCTATGGTGAGACACCCCGGTCACCTCATTCTGCTTTGTTCAGTGTAGCTTGACTTTCTGAACGGGTTATCTGAAGCATGACGACAAAATATGTGCGCTCAGCAGCAGTATGTCCGCTCATACCCATCTAGGTCAGTGTGTGTGTGTGTGTGTGTGTGTGTGTGTGTAATTTCGTTGACGAACTATTTTCGTCATAGTTTTCATCAACTACCCTTTTTTTCATGAGGAAAATGAGACGATAACTAAATAAAAACTACCTAAAAGGACAAAAACGATGATGAAATTAATTGACATTTTCGTCAGCGAATGAAAACTAGACGAAAATGTTTGGCGGGGACGACATCCAATCAGAACTTACTTAATTTTGTGAAAGGTTGGGAGGAGTTAGGAAAACATCCAATCAAATGCACAGTTGCACAAATTTGAGCAAAACCCGGAAAGACCACACTAGCCTGTGAATTTTTCAGGTAGAGCAGGCCTACTCATCCATATTTTATTGTTATGCTCAATAAACAAGGTCAGGTAAATAAAGATGTTGTGTGTTCAATATGTTTGTGTGTATTGTATTCATTAATAATATTCCATAACTTTTAATAAATGTTTAATTTCGTGTAAGTGTGCAAAATGACTAATTCAAGGGAACTGAAGAAAAAGCATTTACATTTTACACCCTTTATAACTTTCCTCTCATTGGCTATCCCTCCCAAACAAAATGATTTATTGGCAGGTGGGTGGGGCTTATCCAGGTTTCCATGAAGGAAGAACTATAATGTTCTTTCTTATAATTAAAAGTGTCAGTGCAGTGAAAACCTTAAAGTAAAGCATGTTTTTTACATAGTAATAGATGAATTATATAACAATAAGAATTATTAGCAAACTACACTTAAAAGAATCAAAAGAAATTACGTGCAGAGTTCTGCATAATGTATGTATGTGAGGGTCTTGATCGTTACCAAGTCAGTATTAAATTATTATTAATCTGCATCAATTGATGAGCAGCATTTGCCGGTTTCTGATTAGTCTCTGTTGTACAGTTAGGTTCATAAATATTTGGACATTTACACAATTTCTGTTATTTTATCTCTGTATGCCAAAACAGTGGAAATTAAACCAAGCAGTCAGGGATGTGATGGGAGAACAGACTTTCAGTATAAAAATGGTTTCCTAAACAGTGAATGCCGTACTTTCTTTGAAAGTCTTTGAATTAAAGCTGAAAGTCTGCACTCAGTCAAATCAAATCAAATGCATTGTGGTGGTGTACAGAGGTAAAATTACAACAAATAAATAAAATGTCATTGTTAAAATACTTATGGGCCTAACTCTATGTACAATGTAGTCAAATGACAATTAATATGTTGCCAATAAATCAAAGAAACCTCCAGACCAGTAACTACTTGGAAGTGCCCGTGATGCAATTTTAAAGACAGTGATCCATTTATTATTTTTCCCTTGCTGCACATCTTAACTAAGTTTCATTAATCCTCCAAAGGACAACCATCACTGGTGACAACCCTAATCCTGACCCTAACCCTAATTCTCTCACTGGCCAATCAGAATATGTAATTTTTGCTTTTGTTGAATTGATTATATTTATTGTTCTCCCACATTTTTGCAATCAGGGAGCAAGGAAAATCATAATTCTAACTGACAAACAAAAATAACTATGCACATTGTTTCTATAAAGCTCTGTTGGCCTTTCTCTTAAATATAAGGCTACAGCAGGGTCACCACCTGTGATGGCTTAGACCTCAGTGGGTTGAATCTAGCCTGGTGGAGGATAATCCTGGTTAAAGAGGAATGACATTGAAAGCATAGCTACGGAAGCCGAGAGCGGCCATGGTACGTATAAACAATTTTCTGATGGTTTTCTCGAGATAACGAGTTATTTAACTCATTATCTCGCGATAACGAGATAAATAACTCGTTATCTCGAGAAAACGGACTTTGTTTTCTCGTGATAACGAGTTAATTTACCGATGGTTTTCTCAAGATCACGAGATGATTATCTTTAATGCTCATGATCAGTTTCTCAGTGTTCTTAAAACCTTTACAAGAATGGACTCGGACTGGTGTGACAGGCATTTGAAGAAAGGAATTTGAACCAGGTTTAACACCAGGTTTAACACACACCAATCATCCCGTTACAAAGTTCGTTTTCTCGAGATAAGTTATTTAAGTCGTTATCTCGAGAAAACCATCAGAAAGAAGTTTATACGTACCATGGCCGCTCTCGGCTTCCGTACATAGCGACTTCTTGGTGGAGGAACTATAATGGGTCTGTAAGAGTGCAGACCTCTACAAAGGCAAGAGCATTTCATGTAGTTGTTGTTGTGAGCTGATAATTTCTCAAATGTACTTTGTGTTATTGTTTCATCTTCAAACTGATAACAAACAGTACTGAAAGCACAACCTTCCTGGCAGAAGAAATAATCCTAGCACTGCTCAGACAGACAAAAGCCCATTTTTGTTCATTCTCAACCAATCACAGTGGTCACTGAACACCTGTCAGTCAGCACAGCCAGCACAAGCCTTCCTCTCAATATAGCCACATGCACATACACTTGACAATGCTTTGAATCAACTTTCCTCATTGTTTCTCCTTCTCCAGGGCTCTATTCAGCAGCTGGTCATTAAAGACGATCCCAGAGTGGCCGAGGAGCAGTGTGAAGACGACGATCCTTATGTGAGACACAAACATGATCTGTTTTTACAGCACAGGTCGTAGAAACGCAAGCTATTGAAGTAAAAAAAACACAATGTCTGTCGAGCAATGTCAATCAACAGCTCCCCCTTGTGGTTAAAGGACTTCATTGGTCCAAGTTCCTAATGTTTATGTACAGTACTTCTCACATTGTATAAAAAAACTAATTCTTCAACAAACATAACACATCAGGATGCAGTTGAACTTTCAAGAGAGATGCAACTGATGATAAGAATCTATTAAAGTTAGAAACAGCATTGCTGGTTGATATATTTCTGCTACAAGCCTTTTTTTCACCAGTGAATTCATGATGTGATGTTTGATGAAGGCCTCAGGGTACGCCAGTGGAGACGATGCTCTGGATGACAGAGAGACAGAGAAAGACATGAGGAAGACCTCAGAGGAGAGCAAACCTGCAACAGCTCAGGTCAGTTGGTGGATGGCAGGATGGATTCCTTTAGTGATGGCTGTGTGTGTGTGTGTGTGTGTGTGTGTGTGTGTGTGTGTGTGTGTGTGTGTGTGTGTGTGTGTGTGTGTGTGTGTGTGTGTGTGTGTGTGTGT